>JAJOOS010018749.1:0-25991 GCA_029582725.1 Solanum chiquidenum | reverse complement strand
ATAAGTATTAGTTACATTACTAAATATTTAAGGAAAATTAAAATTAGATTATGTATTTTAATTGTCTAAACCAATGTAAAACTAAAGAACAAATATTCAATATTATTGTCATTCTTAGTGTTGAATTGATTTTTTTTCCATTAGTATTAATTTGATTTTGATTTAAGTTTTATTATAATTATCAACATCTATGAACTATAATATTTATTGGACCATTCTGAAATCTAAGTTTTAAACTTGAAATAATAAATTAAAAGATAAAAACTATGAAATAGTATAAGAAATATTTTAAAATTATATCAATGTAAATATTTTTATGTATAAAATAAAATTTTAAAATTACATATTTAATGTCATGTTAATTTGGTCTCGGGTTGGGTTTTTCAGTTAAAACCAAACCAACCCAAATATAGTCGGTTTTTTTTTTCCAATACCAAACCAAGTCAAACCAAACCACTAGTAGGGTTTTTTGTTCGGTTTGACTCGGTTTGCGATTTGGTTCGATTTTCGGTTCAATTTTGTACACCTCTAATTTCAAGCCTCGTCTCTTAGTTTGATCAAGTCTACACTCGACATGCCTTGAAGCAGGGGACATTTGTAGACATTAAAATTTTATGGGACTCTACAAAACGTGTTCGATTCCTCTTGGGATTGTTGAGAGCTACTCAACTCCAAATCTTAGTTCATGCCTATATAAAGTGTATTATATTCATCTCGAATATTCCGCAAATCCAGGTAATATTCACAAAGAGATCAAATCCAAACATTTTAATTTGAGAAATATGTCACTACAACCCTCGAATCATAGATAAATCTTATAACGAAAGAATCAAGGAATCAACATATTTATATTTACAGTCTTGATAAATAATATTATTCTTCTTATTTATTTTGTGATTGCAGTATATTTTCCTACTTGAAAAAATTTATTACAAACACCAGCTCATATAAGGAACATTTATGAACTTAACCCCTCCACATGTCAATCTATAAAACGCCTCACACAAGTATTATATATCGTTTGATACTCAATAAAAAGTTTTAAAGTATATTATAGTTACAAACTTTAGCTTTGTTATTTTTATGCAACAAAATACTAGTGGTTTCGGTAGGGTGCTTATTGAGTGGTTCGGTTGGAAATTCATTCTTAATGATTCAGTTTATTAGTTATCGAATGTTAAATGTACTAAATCGTTAACCAAAAGAATAAGATATATATCAGTTAATAATTCAGTATCGATTTAGTGGTTATCAATTTTATTTGTGGGATAAATTGATAGCAACTTCACATATGAATTTGTATTTTAGCCTGCTGTAAGTACTAAAACAAAAATTGAATTTCTAAAAATTCATAAGCTTACAAAGAGAAGGCCATCTTCAAGGAAGAACCCTGCTCAACTCAACAAAGGAATCTAATAGAGTGAAGAAGAGTCTTTGTTGTATTTTGAGCTTTGTGTCTTATGTGCTTACACTGTAAATATATCTACTCCTAAGTTATAAAGGATAGTAGATCATTTGCTTGTCTAAGTATTTAGTTTGAGTCGTATTAACAAGGGTTAGTTAGTCGAATCATTTAAGTTTTGGTCAAGCCTTGTTACATCATTGTTTGATGTTCCCTTGGGTATAGTGACAGGTCGTGGTTTTACTCCCTTGAGCAAGGAGGTTTTCACGGCTTAAGGAGGTTTTCACGTATAATCATTATGCCTGATTTACTTTGAGCAATTTATTTTTCGCACTTTTATTCAGCTACTGTTCTTACTGAGTCAAGGAACCTGGTCCGTTGACTAATAGTGGATGCATACATTCCAAGAGAGAGAGATGGGCCAATGGTGGAATAATTGAGTTTCAGCTTTCCATATTTCATTGCTAACTCACAACAATTCCAGTAATCTACACATATATCTAATTTTAAGTTCAACATATATATATGGCTGAAGCTTTCCTTCGAATTCTGCTAGAAAATACCACTTCTTTCATCCAAGGGGAACTTGGATTGCTTCTCGGTCGTGACGGGCTACTTTGTTGCTCAACAAAACCAGTTTTTATTTCCAAAAAGATCCCCACGGTGAGGGCTTGAATCCCTATAAAAAGTCCGTCCCAACAATTTAGCCTGAAAAGAAAAAAGACGTAAAAAATAGTAAAATTGAATAAATCATCTACATTTACACATAAAAATTGCAAGTTATAGTTTTAATATGTATGCAATTTTATAAATTGTTCAAAAACAAATAATTAGAAACCACACGATATATATATATATAATTACTTAATGTTAAGCAACTCACATTTCAAATATTGTATTAATTTGTGTTGGATTTATGTAGTAACAAACAACTTTCTCGAAATAATTTGTAAGCTAATTTATTTAAATAAATTTAATAGTACAAATATAAAACATAAAATCAAAAAAATAAACAAAATAATTAAAATAATTTGAGTGATATTTTTGTCTTTACAAGACTTATCTCATGGTATTATATCCAATGTATTACTAATACCTCCAAAAGAAAGGTATTAGTAATACACCCTATAATACCATGTAGGAGATATAACTAATCCATATATTAGTTATATATAGTCTCAAATTCCTATCAAACATAGTACTAAATAATACCATACATAATATATAGATTATTTATTTTAGTATGGCCTACCAAACGACCGCTAAAAGAAATGAATATTCAACTACCACACAAGAAAAATGTAGGTGGAGGGCAGCTGTGGGAAATGAATAAGGGAAAGAAAATACACGGAATGAGCTAGCAGCCTAGCAGCCTAGCAGCCGAGCAGCCGAGCAGTACTGCAGAAAGCGTGTCTTATGGTTCTGTGGAAGACATTGACAAAGAAAAGTCTTTGTGGTGGGCAGCAATGAAAGACATGACCCCATGGCCATGTGCAGTAGTTTCCCTCAAATGCACCAACACATAATTCATAAACGTGTATTATGCCACAAAGGGTGCATGTGTTTACTTATTTAATTTTATATAAATTTTAGTATTTTCTTCTACACACCCAAAATAAGTTGAGACTATTTGAGAGTTGAGAGTTGAGAGATTAAACAAGATAAAAACTAGTGTTTTTTTGAAAACTTTATGTAGACTGAGTTGAAAGATTATTCCGCAATAAAAGATTTATGGCTGAAGCTTTCCTTCAAATTCTGTTAGAAAATTTGACTTCTTTCATCCAAGAGGAAGTTGGATTGTTTTTTGGTTTTGAAAATGAGTTCAACAAGCTTTTGAGCACGTTTTCTACGATCCAAATTGTGATTGAAGATGCTCAGGAGAAGCAACTGAAGGACAAACCAATTGAAAACTGGCTGCAGAAACTCAATGTTGCTGCATATGAAGCTGATGACATCTTGGATGAATGTAAAACTGAGGCAGCAAGACTCAACCAGACTAAATATGGGAGTTATCATCCAAAGGCTATGGCTTTCCGTTACAAGATTGGGAAAAGGATTAAAGAGATGATGGAGAAACTAGATGCAATTGCTGCAGAACGAAGCAAGTTTCATTTGCATGAAAAAATTATAGAGAGACAAGCTGCTAGACCAAAAACAGGTATTCATCTTAAATATTTTTTACACGTTAGTATTACAACAATTTAATTAGTTTCTATTCATTATTTGGCAATTATTGAGAACATGAGTCCAAGTTTTTTCTCTAATCTAAAAAGAGGTGGATCCAGATTTAGACTCGTAATTCTACAACTTCCATCTAATTTATTGAGTTCAAAATCTATTATTTGTATTTATTGTTCTTAACACACACACACACACACACACACACACACACACATATATATACACACATGGTGTAAGCCAAACGACATGGGCTCAGATAAATCCATAGCTTACTCATAATATATGCCCCTAAGTCTAATACAAAAATATCATCTCTACTTTTTGCTGACTCCTATGGAGCTTGAGTATAACAATATTCTCGTGTGGACATTGCTTGGAACAGGTTTTGTTTTAACTGAACCACAAGTTTATGGAAGGGACAAAGAGGAAGATGAGATAGTGAAAATCCTGATAAACAATGTTAGTAATGCCCAAGAGCTTTCAGTCCTCCCAATACTTGGTATGGGGGGACTAGGAAAGACCACTCTTGCCCAAATGATCTTCAATGATCAGAGAGTTACTCAGCATTTCAAACTAAAGATTTGGGTTTGTGCCTCAGATGATTTTGAGGAGAAGAGGTTGATTAAGGCAATTGTCGAATCTATTGAAGGAAAGTCACTACTTGGTGACATGGAATTGGCTCCACTTCAAAAGAAGCTACAGGATTTGTTGAATAGAAATAGATACTTTCTCATTTTGGATGATGTTTGGAATGAAGATCAACATAAGTGGGATAATTTAAAAGCAGTCTTAAAGGTTGGAGCACGAGGTGCTTCTGTTCTGGTCACTACTCGTCTTGAAAGGGTTGGATCAATTATGGGAACTTTGCAACCATATAAATTGTCAAATCTGTCTCAAGAAGATTGTTGCTCGTTGTTTATGCAACGTGCATTTGGACAGCAAGAAGAAATGAATCCTAACCTTGTGGCTATCGGAAAGGAGCTTGTGAAAAAAAGTGGTGGTGTGCCTCTAGCAGCCAAGACTCTTGGAGGTCTTTTGCGCTTCGAGAGAAAAGAAAGAGAATGGGAACACTTAAGGGATAGTGAAATTTGGAATTTGCCTCAAGATGAAAGTTCTATTATGCCTGCCCTGAAGCTTAGTTACCATCACCTTCCACTTGATTTGAGACAATGCTTTACATATTGTGCAGTATTTCCAAAGGATACAGTAATGGAAAAAGAAAAGATAATATCTCTCTGGATGGCCCACGGTTTTCTTTTATCAAACGGAAAGGTGTTAGAGGATGTGGGTAATGAAGTATGGAACAAATTATACTTGAGGTCTTTTTTCCAAGAGATTGAAGTTAAATCTGGCAAAACTTATTTCAAGATGCATGATCTCATCCATGATTTGGCTACATCTCTGTTTTTGGCAAGAGCATCAAGCAGCAATATCCGTGAAATAAATGTAAACGTGTACTCACATATGATGTCCATTGGTTTTGCTAAAGTGGAGTCTTCCTACTCTCATTTGCTCTTGGAGAACTTTGTCTCGTTGAGGGTGCTTAATTTGAATTACTTAAAACTCAATCAGTTACCGTCTTCCATTGGAGATCTAGTACATTTAAGATACCTGGACCTCTCTTACAATACAGAAATGCGTAGTCTTCCAAAGCAGTTATGCAAGCTTCAAAATCTGCAGACTCTTGATCTACAGTATTGCACCTCACTTTGTTGTTTGCCAAAAGAAACAAGTAAACTTGGTAGTCTCCGAAATCTTTTACTTGATGGTTGCAATAAATTGACTTGTATGCCACCAAGGATAGGATCTTTGACATGCCTTAAGACTCTAGATTGCTTTGTTGTGGGAAGGAATAAAGGTTTTCAACTTGGGGAACTAGGAAACCTGAATCTGTATGGCTCAATTGAAATCAGACATCTTGAGAAACTGGAGAATGATAAGGATGCAAAAGAAGCCAATTTATCTGCAAAAGAGAATCTGCAATCTTTAATCATAGTGTGGGATTGGCTTGAACCACGTAGATATGAATCAGAAGAAGTTAGAGTGATTGAAGCCCTCAAACCACACCCCAATCTGACTTCTTTAACAATCAACTGCTTCAGAGGATCCCGTTTCCCTGAGTGGATGAATCACTCAGTTTTGAAAAATGTTGTCTCTATTGTAATTAAGAACTGCATAAACTGCTCGTGTTTACCACCCTTTGGTGAGCTGCCTTGTCTAGAAAGTCTAGAGTTGTGGCTTGGGTGTGCGGAGTATGTTGATGTTGATTCTGGGAGGTTTCCATCCTTGAGGAAACTTTTTATAAATAGCTTTTGTTATCTAAAAGGATTGCTGAAAAAGGAAGGAGAAAAGCAATTCCCTGTGCTTGAAGAGATGACAATTCACTGGTGCCCTGTGTTTGTTTTTCCGACCCTCCCTTCTGTCAAGAAATTGAATTTTTGTGTGACAGATGCAACAGTTTTGAGGTCCACATCTAATCTTAGTGCTCTTACTTCCCTCAACATAAACCGAAACTATGAAGCTACTTCACTCCCAGAAGAGCTGTTCAAAAACCTTGCAAATCTCAAAGACTTGACTATCTCTGAGTTCAAAAATCTCAAAGAGCTGCCTAGCAGCCTGGCTAGTCTCAATGCTTTGAAGAGTCTGGAAATTGAAAATTGTTATGCACTAGAGAGTCTCCCGGAGGAAGGAGTGAAAGGTTTGACTTCACTTACAGAGTTATCTATTGTTTACTGTAGTATGCTAAAATGTTTACCGGAGGGATTGCAGCACCTAACAGCCCTCACAACTTTAATAATTACTGGATGTCCAATAGTGGAAAAGAGGTGTGAGAAGGGAATAGGAGAAGACTGGCACAAAGTTGCTCACATTCCGTATCTGCATATTCGTAACTATAATTATTATTCTTTATTTTGTTTGTGAATCTTTTTCGTTCCTCCCATTGGATGTAACTGTTTGTAGGGTTGTTTGTTTGTGAGTCTCTCTCTCATTGGATGTAATTTTATTTTTGAAACAAATCAATAATCTATTTGTATTATCCGCTTTGAGAATGTATTAGTTATTTGTAAATTGTCAGTCTCTCTGGTTCCTGTCATTGGATGTAATTTTCTGATTTTTCATTTGAAAACAAATCAACCATTTCTAAGATCCATTTGTGTTAATGTTGTAATTACTGGCTAACACTAATGTTGAATTTCTTTTCAGATCCTTGTACAACCTTATAGCTAATGAGAAGTTCCTTTCCTTTTTCATAAACAACAAAGGTGCCTCAGAGTAACAATTTAAGCTATGTTGATAATGACATTGTTATATTCAGCAATCGTAAAATCAAATTTGTCAAATTAGCAAATATGATGCATTTGTAGGGACTCCACATAGGACACATGTATTATTTGTTCAATTTTATGTAAGTTTAAGTGTCACTTGCAGAGGCTAATCCAGAATTTGAGAATTGCGGGTGCCACTACATTTAATATAAACTTAGTGATGGACATCGAATTTGGGCATACATTCATCCAGTTCGATCCATTTTGAGTTGATTTACGAATTTTTTGGTACGTAAATAAATATACGATTATCTAACCATAATGAGTTTTATACGATTCAAAATTCTATTGCAAAAATTAAATGAGAAAAATATAAACAAGAAAAAACTAAAACTTTTGAATAGGCAATTACACCCTCTCTTTTTTTTCTTTTAGATCGAAATCTGGCCAAGCCTTTTTACTGATGAATGTAAATAAGAGTTACAAAACTCATTTGGGCCTAGTGCTCAAATCAAATAAACACAACAAAGAGAAAATAAATAAAAAATTGGGAGAGAGAGCACAGTGTAGTAACTTAGTCATGTCAATCATTATTTTTTTAATTGACATGTCAAATCCAAATATGACAAATAAAATGTATAGAAAAAGTATAAATAGAAAATTGAGATGTAATATTTGATGAACCAAGTTTTCAACTTACCTTGCAGACTTATTTAAAATTCAGCCTTCTAAACACTGTTTTGAAAAGTTTTCAAAATGCATTTTTTAAGCGAAAACTCAATGTTGCTTGATATGTTTGAGCCTATGAGGCATGAAGATTCGAGACGTCTAAGGAGTGAGTATTGTTTAGACTCGTTGAAAATAGTATAAGGAGGGTATCTACAAAATTTGAAATCGTTTTGGTGGAGATTTAAATTGGATTTGAAGCAGGGAAGACACTAATAAGTTTGGAAAAAAAAAGGCACGTGCCTTAGGCTTCCAAATGTGAAAAGTCCCATTTTAATTTCAAAATCATATACTCAAAGGAATGGGAAAGGAAGCACAAAGTTGATGTAACATCCGGCAATTTTGGAATAGCTGTGAAGAAGCTTAGAATTGGAAATAGTTATTTTTGGAAAGAATTTAAAATCTGGAAATTTGGTTAAGTGTGGGAAAAAGTGAGTTTTTGGCCAACTTTGAACAGTCATAAATCCTAGCTCAGGATGATTTAGGGGTAGTTCCAGTTATGTTTGCGAATTTCGTGGAATGATCTTTCTAACACCGCCGAGTTTGCATGATTTCGAGTTCGTATGAGTGAGTTATGCCCTTTGGAAGTTGGGCTGTTGGCAGGGCAATTAGCCGGAAATTGTAAGGGTATTTTGGTCTTTTCTCTAAATTATTCTTTTGGTTATTTAAAGTGTCCAAGCTGATTTTTAGATCAGTTTTTCCCTTTTTAAAAGAGTAAGAGTGAGGGTTAGGGTTCTTGAGAGGAGAGGATCAAGAAGAGGAGAAAGAGAAGAAGAAGCAAGGTTCGTAGAAATCGTCGTGGATTTCGTCGGGGGTGATCCCTATTAAGGTATGTGAGATCATAGTGTTGGGTTGGATCTTTCCCCCACACGCCAAACTCTTTTAAATTTCGAGGAAAGATTAGTTGTGTTGTTGAATTTTTGTGGTTGTTCTTGTTGAAGTTTGTGGTTGTGTTGTTGAAGTTTCTTGTTGGTTTGGTGCATGTTCCCGGATGGAATTCTGAGTTGAATCTATTGTATATTGAAGGTTTTAATGATTCTAAGTGATTTAGGGAAGAAACCATTCGATTTTAGGCGAAATAGGGTGAGAAAACGAGAAAATAAACTTGCTGAAATTTCTAGGTTGGGGGCCTGGCGCGATGCGCCTGCCAGAGCGCCCCAAACCCACCTCTGAAGTTTAGGGGCTGGCGCCCCGCGCCACCCATAGCGCCAAGGTCACCTGCCCCATCCAGTTTGTCGTCGGTTGCCCCGTTTGAGTTCATTTAAAGTGCACCTTCACTCCTTTTCGATTCTAACTACTCTAAGCTACTTCTAAACACCTAAAAGTCATTCCTAACATGATCAAAATCTTGAATTCATAATTCAAATTCAAGGTAGAGTTGAGAGTTATGTTTTGAGAATTCTTTCGAATATTCTAGGAAAATCCCTTTGAGTCTTTCTGAGGAGTCTTCTACAATTTCTAATAACTTGTTTCAAGACTCGAGAAAGTGAGTAACAGAATGAGAAGTGTCGTACACATGAGTTCCATGTAGCTTGTACACCTTCGAGTCAAGTCGTTCATGCCCATAATTCGACATGAACCATATTTTAAGAAGTCTTTTACAAATGTTTAAACCTTGTTTTAAAACTTAAGCTTTGAAGTTAAGTATAGAGTTCCAAGTTAAGTGTAGAGTTTCAAGTTAAGTAAAGAGCATACAGTTTCAAGTTAAGCCAAGAGTATAAGTTGAGTTCATTTCTCAAAAGTTATTAGGGAACTAAGTATTGCCAAAGAAGTTTATAAATGTTTTCACATTTAAGACGAGAGGAAATTGAGATTTCCAAAAGATTTTTGAGAAGTTTGAGTACTATCTCTTTTTGAGAAAAGATGAGTTTTGCGGAAGAATTTCTAAAACATGATTAGTATGACAAATCGAGTATGTCATCAATGTTTAAACAATATGGTCTCTAGATAAACCATCAATGTTTAAGCAGTATGAATATCCCGAGTCATCAATGATCATGTTAAAATATGGTTTTGAGATGTTCCTTTTAGAAAGAGTTTTCAAGAGCCTTTGGGCAAAGTTTTGAGTAATTATCTCAACTAAAGAAAGATGTGTTTAAAACACTAATGAGCTAAAGTATTTTTGGGAGTAGTCTTGAGCACCGAATTGGGGATATGAGTTCATATTAACTCAACTCTCCATAGGAGCCATGCAGCCAACATGGGATTTAACGTGTCATACTTTTTAGATAATCACGTAAAGTTAAGCTAGTGGATCCACTTAGTAAAGTTAGCTTCCTATATCACGGCAAGGTATATGATGGTCTTTGGGCAACGTGAGGTAAAACGTTGTATCACTAGCTTCCTATATCACGGCAAGGTATAGGATGGGCCTTGGGCAACGTGAGGTAAAACGTTGTATCACCACTTAGTTTCATAGTGGTGGTTGTCGGTTAGAGAAACTCCCACAGTAGAAATTGCATGGTTCATCGAGGGGTTCTGCTTAGTATGGATGGGGGTATGGGACTCCATTCATGCATTGTACAAGTAGACTTTGAGAGGAAGCATGGTATTTTCATGATATTATAATTATGATTTTTACGTCATGTTTTGAATAGTTTTACAAGCTTTATTTATATATTGCATGTGTCTCATTTCTTTATATTGAGTTCAGTTATTCATGATTTGAACAGAGCCAAGCTAAGTTCTCTTTTGTATCCATTTCAAGCTTAAGTTGTTGTTTAGCTGTCAAGCTCGCATACTCGTACATTTCATATACTGATGCCAGTTGGCCTGCATCTTATTATGATGCAGACACAGGTACCCAGGATCAGCATCCAGCACGCCGTTGATCCAGTTGAGCACTCCAGAGTCAATAGTAAGCCTTTTTGCATTCCGGAGGACTCAGTTATTTTGTTCTCCTAGTTTTGCTTTATTAAGATGTTGTGGGGTCTGTCCCAACATCCATCTCAGTGCTATAGAGGCTTCATAGACAGTCAGTCAGTTAGTTTTGAGTCTTTCATCTATGTATATATGTAAATATTCTATTTTGAGACTCGAGTTGCCTTTTTGGTCAGATTTTATCAGTTAAGTTGTCTTATGACCTTCCATTGCATTGAGTTATTCTGTTGAGTTAGGTTTTCGCTGAGTTAAGAAAGTCAAGCCAAGGGTTCTCTTGGGGGCCAACAATGGTCTTCGAGTGCCGGTCCCGCCCAGGGTGTAAACTCGGAGCGTGACAGTTGACAACTATAAATATTCTGTGTTTTGAGACTCGGTATGTTATCTGTTAATAATCCATCACCAACTTAATTATTTACTTAAGATAAATCAAGAAAAATTTAGAATATTCCGGAGGTGTAGAAAATTGAAGGAATATCTCTAGAATGAGTATTCTAGAAAGAATAGTCTAGAAATGTTCTAGAAAGAATAGTTCTAGAAAAAGATAGTTAGGAATATTCTAGAATAGAGTAGTATGTATCTCTCTAGATTCTTCCATCACCTCCTATAAATAGAGGTGGTCCATTTGAGTTGTATGTAACCAAGAAAGAACCAAGCAAGAAATAAAGTAAGTAAGAAAGCAAGAAAGTAAGAGAGCAAACAAGAGTGAGTGCTAAGTCAAGAGTGTTGCTGAAGCAAGCAATATGTGTGATCAAGATTGTAAGACCGAAGCGAGTCCTTACTTTGATATAATAAAATTTAATTTGTCAAAAAAAGATTGTGCATGTCGTCTCTCAAACAACAATATATTCAACAAGTGGTATCAGAGTCTGGTGTATAAGAGCGAGGTAGTAACTCAACGGAGAACCTACAAGCTATCATCGGAGGCTACAAATCACGAGGCACTAATTAATGATGGATTTTGCAAGCACTCTCAATAGCGTTGAGAAGCTCAACGCAAGCAACTACGGATCATGGAGCACGAGAATGCAATATTACTTTCTTGGCCAAGAATTATGGGATATCATTGGTGGATCAGACACCACACCACCAACAGATGCTGAAACAGCAAAAAGGTGGAAGGTCAAAGCTGGAAAGGCCTTGTATGCTCTCATTGTAACCATCGAGGATGAGTTCCTACAACGGATTAAGAATGCCAAGACACCTAAAGAAGCTTGGGACACCTTGGAGACGATTTTTACAAAGAAGAATGATGCAAGATTACTTCTCAACAGAATATGGCAATTAGTCAATACTTCTCAAAGGTAAAATCTTTATCTGATGAAATATCAAAATTAGATCCAGAGAATGCTATCACAGAGACAAGAATGAGGAGAATTATTGTTCATGGTCTAAGGCCGAAGTACCAAGGCATAATTACAGCCACACGAGGGTGGGCCATAAAACCAATTTTATCTGAGTTGGAAAATCTGTTGGCGAATGAAGAAGATTTGGATAAGCTATTATCAAGTCTTACTTTAAAAGACGAAGATAAGGTGCTCTTCAGCAAAAGGCAAACCTATCAAAAAAGAGAAACGGAGAGAATCTCACGGACAGGAGGAGACCAAGATAATCAACATCAAAGAACTCAACGACAAAACAAGCAGGCGAAAGGCTTCAATGACCGGCAAATGCAAAAGTGCTACAATTGTGGAAAGAAAGGACACTATGCGGAAGACTGCTAGTACAAGAAAGCTGAAGGTAATGTAGCTACTTCTACTCAAAATAAGAAAGATGAAGAAAAAGTTTGGGATTTCGAGACCTTTTATGCAGTTGAAGAAACTAATTAGCAAGAGGAGCTTGTCACCTGTCACTCTAACAAAGAAGAGGAGATTGCACTTGCAATTGTGAGTGAGAAATTGATCGATTATGAACATGATTGGACCGTTGATTCAGGATACTCCAATCACATATAAAGGTGGTCGAGTTGTGGTGACTGTAAATAATTCAAAAATACCAATAACTCATATTGGCAAGACGGTGTTCGTGCCTTATCACAACTCAAGACAAGTGGAACTTCAAAATGTTTACCATGTTCCAGGTTTGAAGAAGAACTTATTATTTGTATCGCAACTAACAGATTCTGGTTACTATGTCTTGTTTGGACCAAATGACGTAAAAGTATATCGAAACTTAAAAGTTACAAGCACACCAATCATGGAAGGGAGAAGATTAGAATCAATCTACATTATGTTAGCAGAGACAGCTTATGTTGAGAAAATGCGAAGTAATAAAACAGCTGATCTATGGCATGCACGTCTTGGGCACGTGAGCTATAACAAACTAAAAATCATGATGCAACAATCAAAATTAAAAGGTCTTCCCAAGCTTGAGATAAGAAGAGACACTATATGTGATGGATGTCAATATGGGAAAGCACATCAACTTCCCTATGGAGAATCAAAGTATCAAGCGAAGAGCCATTTGATCTAGTACACTCAGACGTGTTTGGACCAGTTAAACAATCCTCCATCAGCTGTTACCGTTACATGGTAACATTTATTGATGACTTCTCAAGGTACGTATGGATTCACTTCTTAAAACAGAAATATGAAGTATTTGAGAAGTTTAAAGAGTTTCAATATACTGTGGAGAATGATATTAGAAGAAAAATCAAATGCCTCCGTACAGACAATGAAGGAGAATACACGTCACGAGAGTTCAATAAATATCTTAAAGAGAAGTTGATAAGACGATAACTAACTTGTCCAAATACGCCACAACAAAATGGAGTGGTTGAAAGAAAAAATAGACATCTGGCGGAGATATGCAGAAGTATGTTGCATAGTGTGAATGTACCATCAAGGTTTTGGGCAAAATGCATGATGATTGTTGTCCACATCACCAACAGGCTGCCGCAGGCAAGATTGAGGTTCATCTCACCATTTGAGAAACTTAAAGAGATGATTCATATCGTAAGCCACTTTCGAGTTTTTGGTTGTGTGTGCTATGTGTTCGTGCCAGATCATCTCCGCAGCAAGTTTGATAAGAAAGTTGTTCGTTGCATCTTTGTTGGATACGACGAACAAAGAAAATGATGGAAGTGTTGTGACTCTACCACAAATCAGACATATGTGTCAAGAAATGTGGTATTTGACGAAGCATCTTGGTGGTCCAAAGAAGTCTCCCTGCCAGACTCAATAGCTTTTGAGCAAAAGCTGCAAGATAAGCTCAACGAAGTAGAACAAGGGAATAAGATAGAATCTAACCAGGAGGTATCTCCACAAAAGGAAAAGAAAAGCTTATGGCAAACTGGAGTTTGTGAAACACCAAATGAGTTGCAAGAAGAAGTCCAAGAAGAGTCACAATCACAACTGAGAATGTCTACACGACTGAAGCGTCCAAATACCAAGTACATAGATGCAACATTAACCGAGGTGGTTAACATCAAAGAGGCTACTACCTTTGAAGAAGCTTCAAAGAGTAGGGATCGAAATAATTCGACGAAGGTGGAGATCCTCAAAGGGTATGGACAACATGATGCTTGCAAAGTTTCAGGAATCGCTCATAACAGACACAAAGAAAAAAATTAAGTTGGTGTTGAGGGGGAGTGTTAAGAATTCATCACCAACTTAATTATTTACTTAAGATAAATCAAGAAAAATCTAGAATATGTCGGAGGTGTAGAAAATTGAAGGAATATCTCTAGAATGAGTATTCTAGAAAGAATAGTCTAGAAATATTCTAGAAAGAATAGTTCTAAAAAAAGATAGTTAGGAATATTCTAGAATAGAGTAGTATGTATCTCTCTAGATTTTTCCATCACCTCCTATAAATAGAGGTGGTCCATTTGAGTTGTATGTAACCAAGAAAGAAACCAAGCAAGAAATAAAGTAAGTAAGAAAGCAAGAAAGTAAGAGAGCAAACAAGAGTGAGTGATAAGTCAAGAGTGTTGCTGAAGCAAGCAACAAGTGTGATCAAGATTGTAAGACCGAAGTGGGTCCTTACTTTGATATAATAAAATTTAATTTGTCAAAAATCGATTGTGCCTGTCGTCTCCCAAACAACAATATATTCAACATTATCATCACCGTCCACTTGATTTGAGGCAATGTTTTGCTTTCTATGCTATTGATAAAATGAAAAAGAAAAATCGCATCAATCTATGGATGGCACACGATTTTCTTTTATTATATAAGTGGATAATGAAGTATGAAAATCTATCTATGTATAAAAAGAGAAGAAAAAATGACACATGTCAACACCATAAATTTTTAGTATTTAAAATAAATTTTAAATAATTAATGATCAATAATTAAATAAATAAATATAGACACGTGTCAATAATTAGAATTAGAACGACACATGTCAACACAACAATTTTTTTTAATTTTAAAATTTAACTAATTTTAAAGGGAGAAGGGTTTGAAAAATACTCTAAGTTTGGCCGAAATTGTTGTTACAGTACCAAACTTTAGAAATGACATTTTACCCCCTGTACTATTTAATAGTGTATTTTAAAGGTATATATGTGCCTATGTGGACATCATAAATATTGCATCATTTTAAATAGTAATGTGTCCACGTGGGCACATCTATACCTTTAAAATACAGTATTAAATAGTGCATGGGGTAAATGGGCCTTCATACGGTTTGATATCGTAACAACAATTTCGATCAAAGTTAGAGTATTTTTCAGACCATTTTCCCTTAAATAATCAATAATTAATTAAATTATATATATATATATATATATATATATAATTTAAGTTCAGTAAGCACATTATACACAAATGCACGTTTCATGTTATTAAATGCGGTAATTTTGTTACACATACTAAATACAATCTTTATTATTGAATTGAAAATGAATTAAAAGTCTATGTAAAATAATGGGGAAAAAAAATCAACTAACTACTTACTAACTTTCCAATTCTATCTTAAATTAAAAACTGCTAGAACTTTTTTATTATTATAAACTAACTAAAAAAATTCAAATTAATTTAATAGTAATTAAAATTCTCAATTATTAATGAAAAAAAATCAACTAACTACCTATTAACTTCCCAATTCTATCTTAAATTAAAAACTGCTAGAATTTTTTTTATAAACTAATTAAAAAAATTCAATTCAATTTTATAGTAATTAAAATTCTCCATTATTACATTTTAAAAGTATATGTATCAAAAGACAAGAATTACTATCCTATTTTTTAAATCTACCGCCTACAATTCTTTCACTCTTCTTTTCTCTTTGTTCTCTTTGTTCTCAAATCTCAATAATGGTGAAGAAATGGCTTGATACATACTCATATTGATCTTCTTAACATGTTAAAGGGACAAACTAATATTTCTACAACAACACTTCTTTAAAGGTATAATGTCAATTTTCTCTCTAAATTTACTTTCATATTTTTCTTAATAGTTTTAAATTTGAAACTTCTTGCTTTAATTTTTACTTTGACATTGATAGATATTTGCGAAAAAATTCAAGCAACACTTTTGGATTTCTTTCTAAAAAGTTGAATTGCTTAAAATTTAATCTTTTATATCAATTCATGTACCTTTTTATGGAGTTGTTTTAAACTATTAGTTTTGCAAGGATTAAATTCAATTCACCTTCATAGTTATGGAGTATAATATAATGCATATATGATATATGTAGTTTTGCAAATTTACGATGTTTAATAGCTAATAGGACTTCATGTGAGATGTTCAAAAATAGTAATTAGACTTTTATTATTTATGAAAATTTAGGTTGTATATCTCTTTCATATTTGTTTTTTTATTTTATTTATTTGTTTGATGTTTGATTCCTCATAGGATCAGAGGCAGTGGCTTTGTTGGCTCTGCTATATGCAAGGCTTTAGTGTCAAAGGGTACAAAGACCATAAGTCTGAGAAGGTATTTGTAAATTCGACTGAGTAATATAATAGGGATTTCAATTATTAAAATTAGTCTGTACTAAGTTAAGTGATAGATCTTATACATTTTTTGTTTATTCATAATAATCCATATAATTATTCTATCATCTTATGCTATTTTTATGTATTATGAGTTCTCAAATTTGAGTATTCTTACACAGATTCGAACATCCCTCTTACTCAGACTCATGAATAGATCAAGTCACTTGGATAACAATCATGTTCATTTCTTCATCATACACTTGAGTAGATTGAATGAACGCAAATGAACATTTGCATTGGTGAAATCAATGTAGAAATTGATTGTAGGTTATTGTTACTCTAATAGTACTATTTGCTACTTTTTAATATACTTGCAATTAATCCAATGCAATGAAGGCATCGAATTATGAGTAAAATATACTAACATTTTACATTGATTTGTAAATTTGTCTAAAATCAATTAAGACTTTGGAATATTTCATATTCATTGTAATTTAATTATTAGTGTTACATTTAACTTTGTTGCAGCAATGTTATCACAAATTTTGATTATATATAGATGTTCAAGGCTTATACCAGTTAGAGGTATATGATATCAATCCTGCACGAAAAACTTTGGTGTGATTATTGTGTAGATACAACACTTTGTATTAAGAAACATTTTACTTTATTTTTCTGTAAAAAAAATTTTAAAAAATTATCACAAGAATAATACAAATTGTATATTATTTAGAGCTTCAAAATTACTATTAGTTTTCTTTGTATAAGGTAATATTTACATTTGAAGGAATGATCAATGAGTCAAAGTTAATAAATAATATTTAAAAAATGTAAGTAATTAGATAATACAACAATAATGTGCAAAAATCAATTATTTTTTTGGGTTTATTAATCAAATGTTATGCACATGACATGAATAAATGAATTTAAAAAATTATAATTTTAAATTTCATGAAATGCTTGATTTTCTTTTATTTACAAGTATGTTTTCAAGGCTCATATCAACAAGGGGTTTAAGATAATATAAAATTTATCAAATATGATTTATTTGATTAATTGTTTTTTCCATGAAATGTTCTCAATTTTTTTGTTAAAGTTATATCTAAGATTTTGTGTTACTTCGCAGAAGTTAAAAGATATATTATGAAATGTAACAAAATTTATTTAATGTGTTTTGGGTAAATAAAATAGATAAAAATTTGATTTTTATGAAAATTAAAAGTAATTATTATATGTACAAATTGAAATCGTGACATGCTTGATTTTCTTTTGATTATAGATTAGTGTTCAAGACTTATATGGATAAGAGGTTTACGATATCAATCCTCCAAGAAATACTTTGACGTGATTATTGTGCAGATATAATAACACTTAGTATAATCACAAAAAATAATACAAATCGTATATTATTTAGAGCTTAAAAATTACTATTAGTTTTCTTTGTATAAGGTAATATTTACATTTGAAGAAATGACCAATGAGATCAAGGTTAATAAATAACATTTTAAAAATTGAAATAATTAGATAATACAACAATAATGTGCAAAAATCGATTCTTTTTTTTAGTTTATTCAAAAGTAATGAGCATGATATTAAACAAAAATATTATAATAAATTAGTAATGATGAATTTAGAGAAAAAAACTTTTAAACGATTATTTTCACCTAAGTAGCTGTCTAATATCAAGTCATTTGGTAGTTTTAGAACAAAACTAAAACAAAAGAAAAAATTTAATAAACAACAACTATTTGGAAAAAATTTAAAATCTCATGCTACAAAATAAATAAATAAATAAAATAATTAACGAAAAAATAAGAAAAAGAAAAACATTAACAAAGACATAGCTATAAATACGTAGATAAATTTTTCCAACAAAAAAATTAATGACAGAAAACAAAAACTAATCTAAAGCATCTCGAAAATTCCTCACCACTTACCTAACTATCCTTATCTCTCAAAACTCAATTATATATTTTAATCTTCAACCTATATAATAGGAAAGACAAAAGTGTCACACATCACAAAATAATTCAATTCAAATTTTGAGTTTATATAAAATAAATTTAGTATTTCCGATCAATATTTTGTAGTAAGAAAATAGCATCAACAAAAAAAAATTAAATTATAATTTTTTTAAAAGAATAAATTTAAAATATTGTAAATTCGTATTTTGCAAAATATTGCAACATTCATCATCAGAATAATTCTAAAATTTTCAGTTTGAATATTTATTTAAAAGATTTCCCTCAAAAAAAATATATAATTTTAATTTGATAAATAATTATGTAAAAATTTGTCAAATAAAGTTGCCAAAAACAAAAATGGGTAGTTATAATATTTTAACAATTTCGAGATTTTCTCAAAAAAGTAATTCTTAGTTAAAAAATACTAACAAATTACAAAACACCTATATCATGTAGTGTTCTCTTCTATTTCTCTCCCACTTCGTATAAACTTTACTTATATTACTTAAATTATAGATTTATCAAACTTTTTAAGCTTATCATTAAATAATATAATTTCAACTTCTTTTTTTAGAGATAACGTGATTTACATCCTTAATCTCAACTGCATTCTTTTTCAGAGATAAATGATTTGCAACTATTCTTAGTAATCTTCAAATTAAATTATATCGAAAAATATTTTTTTTAAATAATTTTAGTATAGTATCTTTTGTTTTAATTGATAAGTGAGCACCATTTTTTTTATACATTCTTATTTTATGAAATTGTATTTGATTAAATAAAAAATATTTTGTTTTGAAAGATTGAACGAGAGAGGAGTATGCTAAAGAGATTGCAACATTGCAAATTATATTTAGATGTAGCTAAAACTATCATAAATATTTTTAATACTAAATTTTAGATTGATCTATTAATTTAAGATTTAATTAATTAGCACATGTATCAATTCAACACACGCTACATATGTTATCAATTTTCATTATACTAGAAGAAGAAGAATTGTTAGTATAATGTTTAGTGTCTTTGAAGAAAATACCCTCATTGCACATAATTATGGTGATTTTTTGTTAGCATAAGTGTATATAAGAAATGAAAGAATTATATATTATTGTACATGCACTTTTGTTACTCAATATAATTTGTATTAATTATTTTAAATCTAAAAATTATTATATTTTAAAATATTACTCAATATAATTTGTATTAATTATTTTAAATCTAAAAATTATTATATTTTAAAATATTCGCGCACTAGTAATTATATATACTTGAAATCTTTCTTCCAATAGAAAAAGATTTAAAAAAAAGTGTTACTCTTAGAAACTCTTTTTTGTAGACATAGTTGAAGGATTACCCCATCATAAAAGAGATGCCAAAAAAATGTTTTAAATCAATCCAACGGTCAGTTATTGGATTGAAAAAACAAAGTGTGTTCAATTGAGAGAGATGGGCCCATGGTGGAATAATTGAGTTTGTGCTTCTTACTTTCAGCTGTCCATATTTCATTCCAACTAATTTAGCTAAATAAACTAACAAATAAAACTAAAAATCAAAAATAAAAACTATAAAGGAAACAAATCTATATCTATCAATATCTATATTTATATACTTCATATAAAGCATAAAAGAAAAGTGACGCAACACTTTTCTTTAACCTACTAGAATCCCATGTTTTTTTTCTTTTTTGTTGACAATATTTCTATTTTATTATTGTACAAAAATAAATGTGTCAATTATTACTCTATTTACTCATATTCTTTAATATAAAAAATTAATTGTCTTTATTTCCATAACTCTTATGAGTTATGACTTTTGATAATCATAACTCCTAATGACTTTTGATAATCATAACTCCTAATTCAATATCTTTTCTGTCACTAATTACTTATCCACTTTTGAATTGACACACCTACTAAGAAAACAATTATTGACATAGCGAGTTTACCATTTTACCCATATTAGTTATGAAGTGAATGAATTAAAAATTTAAGATTTTCAAGAAGTTCTACCTTTTTCAAATTAATTAATTGAGGGTCTAACATGTAAATTTTTTTGTCATTTCTTGATTTGTCAAAATGGACAAATAATTAGAGACAACTAAAAAAAAATGAACAAGTGATTAGGAACAGAGGAAGTAAATTTCAATAAAATCTGCTTTCACCGGTATTAAGAAAATAATGTCATAGAATAAAGTAATTTAGAAAGTATACCTAAAATGATAATATTAATGAGCAGTCAAAATTTGTTGAAGATTGAAATTTTTCTTAGCAATATTGGAGTGTATTTTACCTAACTTAATCTTTAACTATGATTAAGAGGATTGTTAAATTAATTTAATCTAATAAGACAAGTGTCATTTAGAAAATTGAGAAAAGATGTTATGGAGAGGAATCAAATTCCCTTTGACTGATAAATACTCCCCTTGTTCACATTTGGCGTACTACGTATCAAGAAAGATTTAAAAGAATTTTTTTTTTAGAAAGATTACCCCAAAATAAAAGAGATGCCTAAAAAAAAAAATGTTTGAAAAACAGTTTAAAAGTTTGCAATTATTACAACTCCATCAACTTAAGCTTTGTGCTTCTTCCTTTCAATTGTCTGTAAAATCCACTAATGCTCGGTAAGTGATTTGTCGGGACTTGACTGTTTGATAGTACTTCACTAAAATGACCATAACTTCTTGATATAGATTCAAATTGAATAACAACTAGATGGTTGACAAGGGCTTTAGTTTGATAGATTATGGTCCACGTAATTCTTCATAGCCTAAGAGATATGCTTGTTTGAATTTGACACTTGTATAAACTTATACGAATACTTAAATTTGTGCTAGAGTTCTTTTATCATGACCTTAATTCACATTCAATACACTCTGCACGCTTAAGCATTGTAAACATTTTAATACAGCAAATCATTAATTTAGGTACCACCACGAAATTTACACATTCAATAAGTTGGACTAATTAAGAAATTGGAAAGACAAAAAGTGGTGTTCTTTTGAAAAAAATTCTGCAGATAAAGCTAAAAGATTGAATATTGAATTGAAAAACAAGTGTGACTTTTATTGTCAAACCAACCCCACAAGAAAAGACAGATATGAAACTAGCTAGCAGTTTCCACGAGCATACCATTTCCAATACGTTGAAAGAAGATAAATTTGATAGGAAAAAATCCTTTTGGCCAGAAAATTTGGTCAGAATTTGATCAGAATGATATTTTATCTATGTTATGTTACCTTTTTAAATATCTTTACCTTTTTAACTTTAATACCTTTTAATTAAAAAATGGAAAAAAGATTAATTTATTTTAAAATAAAAAAGATATTATACTTTTTTAAAATTTCTGGCCAAATTTTCTGGCAATTTAGCATCACCCTTAAAAATACTTATTTCAAGATGCATGATCTCATCTACAATTTGGTTTTGTCACATCCAAATGTGTATATCAGTTGATTTTACCAGAGTTGGCCAATTTATTTCACTTTACCTAAAACAAGCTAAAACCTGGAAAACAAAAAAAAAAGATATTAATCTCACTGATTTTTAAGTGACAAAAAAATTAAAGAAATGATCATATTGTATGCTGACTTCCTGTAACAACAACTCTCTTGAATCAGGCATTTTGGATTGGTGTGCTATATATATATAGCTTGAAGGTATTCTAGTGCACTCAATAAAACGTTTATTATTGTGAATATACGTATATGTCTTAAGCTAAACGAATGCTAGCTTAAGAGAACCTTTTAATTTTACCCAAATAATTCAAAAGTTATTTTAATTTTAACAGGTTCTTAGAAACTTTTTGTAGACATAGTTGAAAGATTACCCCACCATAAAAGAAATGTTTTAAATCAAATTCAACAGTTAGTTATTGGATTGAAGAAACAAAGTGTGAATAATTGAGAGAGATGGGCCCATGGTGTAATAATTGATTTATTGGATGTTACTTTCAGTTGTCCATATTTCATTCCAACATCTTACTTAGATTCATTGCTAACTCACAACAATTCCAGTAATTTTAAGTTCAACATATATATATATATGGCTGAAGCTTTCCTTCAAATTCTGCTAGAAAATATCACTTGTTTCATCCAAGGGGAACTTGGATTGCTTCTCGGTTTTGAAAATGAGTTTGAAAATATTTCGAGCAGGTTTTCTACAATCCAAGCGGTGCTTGAAGATGCTCAGGAGAAGCAACTTAAGGACAAGGCAATTAAAAACTGGTTACAGAAACTCAATGCTACTGTGTATAAAGTTGATGACCTATTGGACAAATGTAAATTTGAGGGAGCAAGACTCAAGCAGTCTCGATTAGGGCGTTATCATCCAAAGGCTACTGCTTTCCGTCACAAGATTGGGAAAAGGATAAAAGAGATGATGGAGAAACTAGATGCAATTGCTAAGGAAAGAAGGGATTTTCATTTGCACGAAAAGATTATAGAAAGACAAGTTGCTAGACCGGAAACAGGTGCTCATCTTAAATTAGTATTACAACTTTGTCTATATTCATTTTTTTGGCAATTATCAAATTCATGTTCCTGTTTGGGGTGAGGGAAAGTTTCAAAGATTTTCCCTAAATGTTAGTCTCAAGTGTCTTAACTCTTCACTAACTTTGATGATTGATATATAACCTAACCGCCAACCATTCATGGTGGTTTTAATTTAAAAAAATTGCCTAGCCCTTCATCGATTTGAAAATGACAAATACAAACTCAGTTATTTAGACCACGGAAAAATTGTGAATTCAATACAGACTTAATGATTACTCTAGCATTTTTCACTTTACCAAGTGGTAACTCAACATGATTTTCTCATGTTTCCTGCTCCTCAAACTCATCCATATCTCTTTAAGGTGTGCAAATATCTTGAATGTAACAATATTCTCGTGTGGACATTGCTTGGACCAGGTTCTGTTTTAACTGAACTACAAGTCTATGGAAGAGACAAAGAGGAAGATGACATAGTGAAAATCCTGATAAACAATGTTAGTAATGCCCAAGAGCTTTCAGTCCTCCCAATACTTGGTATGGGGGGGCTAGGAAAGACGACTCTTGCCCAGATGGTCTTCAATGATCAGAGAGTAACTGAGCATTTCCATCCCAAAATATGGATTTGTGTCTCAGATGATTTTGATGAGAAGAGATTGATAAAGACAATTATAGGTAATATTGAAAGAAGTTCTCTTGATGTTGAGGACTTGGCTTCATTTCAGAAGAAGCTTCAGGAGTTGTTGAATGGAAAAAGATACTTGCTTGTCTTAGATGATGTTTGGAATGAAGATCAAGATAAGTGGGATAATTTAAGAGCAGTCTTGAAGGTTGGAGCAAGTGGTGCTTCTGTTCTAACTACTACTCGTCTTGAAAAGGTTGGATCAATTATGGGAACTTTGCAACCATATGAATTGTCAAATCTGTCTCAAGAAGACTGTTGGTTGTTGTTCATACAACGTGCATTTAGACATCAAGAAGAAATAAGTCCTAACTTTGTGGCTATCGGAAAGGAGATTGTGAAAAAAAGTGGTGGTGTGCCTCTAGCAGCCAAGACTCTTGGAGGTCTTTTGCGCTTCAAGAGAGAAGAAAGAGAATGGGAACATGTGAGAGATAGCGAGATTTGGAATTTACCTCAAGATGAAAGGTCTATTATGCCTGCCCTAAGGCTTAGCTATCATCATCTTCCACTTGATTTGAGACAATGCTTTGTGTATTGTGCAGTTTTCCTAAAGGACACTGAAATGGAAAAAGAAAAGCTAATCTCTCTCTGGATGGCGCACGGTTTTCTTTTATCAAAAGGAAACATGGAGCTAGAGGATGTGGGCGATGAAGTATGGAAAGAATTATGCTTGAGGTCTCTTTTCCAAGAGATTGAAGTTAAATCTGGTAAAACTTATTTCAAGATGCATGATCTCATCCATGATTTGGCTACATCTCTGTTTTCAGCAAGCGCATCAAGCAGCAATATCCGCGAAATAAATGTAAAAGGTTACCCACATAGGATGATGTCCATTGGTTTCGCTGAACTGGTGTCTTCTGACTCTTCTTCTCTCTCGCAAAAGTTTGTCTCATTAAGAGTGCTTAATCTAGGTTACTCAAAATTTAAGAAGTTACCATCTTCCATTGGAGATCTAGTACATTTAAGATACTTGGACCTGTCTTGCAATATCATTCGTAGTCTTCCAAAGCAGTTATGCAGGCTTCAAAATCTGCAGACTCTTGATCTATATAATTGCTTCTTACTTTCTTGTTTACCAAAACAAACAAGTAAACTTGGTAGTCTCCGAAATCTTTTACTTGATGGTTGCAATAAATTGACTTGTATGCCACCAAGGATAGGATCTTTGACATGCCTTAAGACTCTAGATTGCTTTGTTGTGGGCGAGAGGAAAGGTTATCAACTTGGTGAACTAGGAAGCCTAAATCTCTATGGCTCAATTAAAATCTCGCATCTTGAGAGAGTGAAGAATGACAAGGATGCAAAAGAAGCCAATTTATCTGCAAAAGGGAATCTGCATTCTTTAATCATGAGTTGGGACAGCGGACCTCATAGATATGAATCAGAAGAAGATAAAGTGCTTGAAGCCCTCAAACCACACCCCAGTCTGAAATATTTAGAAATCAATTGGTTCAGAGGATTCCGTCTCGCAGAGTGGATGAATCACTCAGTTTTGAAAAATGTTGTCTCTATTGTAATTAAGGACTGCAGAAACTGCTCGTGCTTACCACCCTTTGGTGATCTGCCTTGGCTAGAAAGTCTAGAGTTATACTGGGGGTGTGCGGAGTATGTTGAAGAAGTGGATATTGATGTTGATTCTGGATTCCCCACAAGAATAAGGTTTCCATCCCTGAGAAAACTTTGTATAACATATTTTGGTAATCTGAAAGGATTGCTGAAAAAGGAAGGAGGAGAGCAATTCCCTGTGCTTGAAGAGATGGAGATTCGCTATTGCCCTATTCTGACCCTTTCTTTTAATCTTAGGGCTCTTACTTCCCTCAACATAAGCGATAATGAAGAAGATACTTCATTCCCAGAAGAGGTGTTCAAAAGCTTTGCAAATCTCAAATACTTGAATATCTCTGACTTCAAGAATCTCAAAGAGCTGCCTACCAGCCTGGCTAGTCTCAATGCTTTGAAGAGTCTCCAATTTGAATTTTGTGACGCACTAGAGAGTCTCCCAGAGGAAGGGGTGAAAGGTTTAACTTCACTCACCGAGTTATTTGTTACATCCTGTGAGATGCTAAAATGTTTACCGGAGGGATTGCAGCACCTAACAGCCCTCACAACTTTAACAATTAGGAGATGTCCAACACTGGCAAAGCGCTGTGAGGAGGGAATAGGAGAAGACTGGCACAAAATTGCACACATTCCGTATCTGGAAATATATTCCTAAGTATTATTTGTAATTGTTCCTTTGTTTGTGAGTCTTTTTGGTTCCTGCCATTGTGATTGTATGTAATTTTTTCTACGGTTGTTTGTTTGTGAGTTTCTCTCATTGGATGTAATTTTCTTTTGGAAACAAATCAACAATCTATCTGTATTATACGCTTTTAGAATCTATTACTTATTTGTAAGTGTTTCTTTGTTTCTAAATTGTGAGTATGCCATTGTATGTAATTTTCTGATTTTATTTTGAAAACAAATCATTATCCATCTGTATTGTACTCCTCTGCCTCATTTTATATGACACTTTTCAGATTT
>JAJOOS010018729.1:0-10731 GCA_029582725.1 Solanum chiquidenum | reverse complement strand
ACCCATATAGAAATTGGAAGGCGTACCTTTCATCAATCAAGCCAGGGATGAAAGATTTGTACAAAATATGCTGGTCACTTCTTTATGTCAGGGTATTGTCTAATTCCTTGTGATCTGCATAAAATAGCTAGCAGCAAAAGCAGTTTACACTGAAATTTTTACCAGTTCCCTGGAATTGTCAGACCTGGACACATGAGATTATCAGTCAGCAGTATTATTGACTAATGTCCGCTGCTCAGAATTGTCTCTCTGGGTGATTTTAAAAAAAGACCTCTTAAATATGCACTATCAACTATATATCTATTAGGATTAGAGTCCTAAGCTAGTTAATAGTATAATTGTTATAGCAGAGCAGTGTTATCAAAAGCATAAAACGCAAAAAAGCTTTTAAGGTCCGTTGGGGCTTTAAGCACAAAACGCAAATGAAGCGTAGACTTCAATAAAAAAGGGCAAGGCAGAATAAATACAAATATATATATGTTTAGTCCAGACTCATAATTCTAAGCATGAATGACAAGTATATGAAGAAAGAAATTGAAAGAAGATTATGATAAAAGTGAAATATCACTTGTTTAATGTCGCCTCTTAGTCTCATTGGCAAGGAAAAGTATGCCTTAGATCCTTGATAACAAAATTGAAGCGCACATTTAGCGACATGAAGCGCTCAACATGGTTTGAGCTTCAGTTCAGGGCTTAAGCCCGCACCACCTTTGACAACATGGTAGCAGAGTAAAGTGGATCCCAATTTATCATCATTGAACGAGTATCTTCCGACTTGGATTTGACTTCCGTAATCAGAGTCTCTGTTCAACGTTAGTGCATTTGATCTAGCAATATTGAATCAATGTTGTTACAGCTCCCTGCAAGTACAGAAGGGTGGTTTCTTCCTAGCAGAATCTTGGTAATACGCTGCTCAAACTATGTCGTAGCACTGTCTTCTTTTTTTATGTCCCGTACATGATAAGGTTCAGAGTAGTTGCTTGAGGATATTTGGCAAGTACATAGTAAGATCAAACTTATGGAATTTAAATCAATACTGGGATTCAGGCAAGATGAGTTTCTCTTATTTAACTGTGCCTCTTATTTATCATATTTTAGTCTGTACTAGTTTTGGCATCTATTGGTCAAGGTGATCACTTGATGAAAATTCAGAAGGGTCTAGTTTGTACCGCAGTTTGCTGACTTGTCTAGTCATTTTGATGGAACTCGATGCCAAAAGAATAAAAACTGGAAACTAACTCAACCTCAACCTTTCTTACTGAAGATTTTTCGAGTCTTCTGGAACACTTCATAGAGTTTGATATTTTCCTCCCGTGGATGTAAACTTCTGTTCAAACATATGAGTCAATTAGGTTTAGTGCCTGTAATTGGTTTGGATAAATGCTGTTTCTCACCCTTCCTTACCCTCTTGCAGGCCAAAGACACCATCTCAAGGCTAACAGAGGAGAGGAAATCTACCGCTCAAGAAAGAGAGAGCTTACAAAGAGAACTGGTATTTTCATTGATTCCTATATGGTTTAAACAAGATTTTGTTAATATTATTAATTTAAGATCACGACATTAGTAGAAGTCCTCAAAATATTGGGATGCTATTAACTAAATCTCTATTGGGGTAATAATAAGCCAGAATGTTATGTGGATGTTGTGTCTGTTCTGAGTCCATGCTAGTCTAGCTTTACATCAAGCAAATTGTGTTCTTGCCTTGATAAGTCGCATCCATTTAAGTCTTACAAAATGTGCATCTGTGGAAGTGAGGGAGGGAGAAATTGTGTTTCAGTCCCTCACCCTAAATTTTACCTGATGACGTCTCTATTTCAGTCGTGACGCTCCTGTGACATGATCTTGTGCTCTATTAAAAGTGTCCTTAATTAACCCTTCCTTTTTTTGTTTTCTTTTTCTGGTATGATATTGCAGGTCATGTTGACAAGTAAGAAAGGCGGAAGAAAAGTGCGGGTTGGATTTCCGCTGCTCTATGTGGTTACTGTAGCCTTTATTAGTATGGTGTTTGGTTACCTTTTGCATTACTGATCGAAGCATTTAATACACCGCTGCGACTGAAAGGTTATTATGTCTGTCTTGATAGACAGTTTTTCCTTCACAAAGCCCCTATCTGTTCAATCTAACGCTGAGAATCAGATATGTTGTTGTATTGACTAGTAGAGTATATCAAGTGTTGTAAATGCTGTTTTTAGATGAAATAAAGTGTAATAATCTCCGTCTACTACCTAAGCCTGCATCATCGCAGCAGGTAGAGGAGTTGGAGTATCTTTTTGCTGGAAGTGTTAATTATATTGATGGTTTTGTGAGGGTTCTTTTTAACATTTTATGTTCAAAATTTTTGTTGTGCATGTGAACAGTAGTGGCGGGTATAAACAGTTTTTTGGCGATTACTGTGAACGCCAAAGATCGTAAAGAGTGTTTCACTTTTTTAATCTAGCAAAAGATACTTTAGTTTTCTCAGGAAATATCATATAGGTCGCTCTATCAAGGAAATATTTTCTTGGTACACATCTCTTTTCCCATTGCAGGTGTTATTCAAGTCTCCTGTCTTGGCTTGAGTTTGCCTTGGGTACCTCTGTTTAATATTAGTGTTTACTATGATTCTTGAAAACTAATTAAATGCAAGTATGTTGGTACTCGCAATGACTTAAAAGAGTACAAATACTCTCCTTGGTGAATAACTTGTTAAGAGATACAATCGGAAAGTAATCATTCGAATTGTAACATGAGACGCTCCGTTTTCCCAGTACATTATCTAGACGAAATAAAAGATGAAATTCTGGCAAGCCATGACCTATCTTCTGCTCTCTGACAATTATTTCTTTCTCAAGTTCATAAAATATTACAAATGGGATATATAATACCACACGAAATTACACCACGCAAAAAGAAGATGACAACATTTAAGTAGCCAAAATTTACAATAAGTTTGAATAGAGATATTGCCATCTGGGACAGCATTTTCAGAATTAACTTACATA
Organism: Solanum chiquidenum; assembly: GCA_029582725.1. NCBI lineage: Eukaryota > Viridiplantae > Streptophyta > Magnoliopsida > Solanales > Solanaceae > Solanum > Solanum chiquidenum. The sequence continues at coordinate 7,750 of JAJOOS010018729.1, read as the reverse complement.
CTCGCCGTGGTCAGCCAGAGCTTCACCCTTTCCTAAACCCTCCACTGCAAACGAGAGGATTTTACTGAATTTTATGAACATTTTATCAGTTTGAGTTTGTTAAAGCAATGTAAATGACAGCAGTACCAAATGGTCAAGGACCTGAGTGAAGCCCATAATGCTGTCAGCAATCTGTGTACACAGAATCTTTAGGATCCACTGGACGTCCCTTGGCGAATTTCTTTTACATCAATTTCATTTTTTCTCGTGCACATCATGGACCCTGTTCCGTTGGAGAACCAGGGGCAGGAGGAGCAAATCCCCGACCACCAAACATAGGGCGCATGAATGCATCGTCAAACTTGCGCCAGTACCGATGCACTTTATGACTTGGTGCGGTAAGTAGCATCCTCAAACTTGGTGGGTGAGGAAGATCTGGAACATTTAAATCAACTTCAGAGTCCTCTCGACTGCCTAGGAGTGGGGCTGTTAGAGACTTTGGAGTATTTGCACCTGATGACACTGTACTCAATTGCCTCTGTGGTGGCAGCAGGAGACTTATAAGGGGTTTTGTCATTAAACCGAATACCTGAAAAAAATAGTTTACACATTCTGGATTTCGCGCATGAATGGATGTACTAGCATGGTTCAACCGACAAAGAATATCAAGGCAGAGGCAAGAAGTATATACCATTGTGCTAAATAGAACAATGGTTATCGTGCTGGTAATCATTATTGCATTGTCCTGCAGTTGAGTGTGTCCCCCACGAGTGAACTGCATGACCAAATGATCAGTGATTCATGAAATAAAAAAATACAAGGATGTGAAAATAAGTATCATGAAGTGTACATATAAGGGCTGATATTCCCACAATGTCAGCAGAACCGGCCTAGAATATGATTTGCACGTTTACCTTATTATATGCTAGTGCCATGGACACTGCGCCTCTCATCAAACCCGCCCACCATATTATCACCTACAAAACAAAGTTAGTACTGATATCCATATGAGACTGATAATAAGAAATAATTTGATCAAGCCACTGCTCACTTGCTGCCTAAAGGTAATTTTTTCCTCCGAGGATTTCTTCCTTAAGTTGGATAAGAATGATAATGGAAAAACAAAGGCAGCTCTCCCCAGCAAGATTAGTCCCATCAGTATCGAACTCGCGGAAATTGATAATCCAGGCCTGCAAGAAATAAAAGAACCACCTGATAAAGACTACTGACTGTATGACAACAAATTAAAAGGGAGGAAGGTTAACCATGTAAAAATTAATACTAATCTCTCTCGTACTTTGCACATAAAGTCCTCCTTCTGCAATATAACAACCATTTCAAAATGAAAAAGAAAAAAAGTGATACCTGTCACCAACAAATTTCCACTTCTCGATATCCAAAGCATCCATGCCGACATAGAGGAAGAGGAAAGTCTCTGCAAGAAATGACAAAGTTGCAAAAGCGTGCCTACAGAAACATAGCACAATAACATTTAGTTGCAATATGTGCACATATGTCAATTCTCTACCACAAGTAATAGCTACACGCGATCATTTATATAAATGATTATTTGGATAAGCTATATAAATGTGTGGCTATTTGTCAAAGCTAATCAGATCAGCTATTACTTTAGTTGTTGGAAGGCTTCGGCAGTTATGACCTAAATAACAGGTTGCAGGTTGCAGGTTGCAGGTTGCAGGTTGCAGGTTGCAGGTTGCAGGTTGCAGGTTGCAGGTTGCAGGTTGCAGGTTGCAGATTGCAGATTGCAGATTGCAGATGAAATAATTTTGACATAACAAAACTAGGGTGACCGGGCAGAATAAATTGGAAAACATCATGGCAGAAAAGTAGGAAATTGTACCTTGTAGTGACTCTTGAACTCTCGGTCACATTGTGCCAAGTGTAGTGAGACATTACAATACCACAGAAAAATACAGTGAGAATCCCACTCAAATAGAATAGCTGCAAACGATGAACAATTATGTCACTAGTATCAGATACATGCATATTGAATACAAGTGCCAATGTACTAAAATGAAGATCTTACTTCGGCCAGCAAGTATGATAAGTAAGCCATGAGCATCATAAGGGCAACCTCACGATCTGTGGAGTGCCTGGAGACCGTAAAAGTAACTTGTCATTACTAGTATTGCAATAAGAAGAGGTACGGAAATAAGAAAAAGAACGGGTCAAGAAGTTTCTCCGTCAAGTTTGAGAGGAACTAAGCAAAGTTTCACTAGATAAGAAAGTGTAATGAAACATGAAAACTTTAACATGAAAAGCTTTTACATGAACCATGTTTACAGTTTTATCAAAAATGTTCTGGCTCTCTCAAGCTTCTTAGAAACACAATCTCAAACAGCAGAAAGTTCCTATTAGTTTGCTATAAATGACAAATAGATATATCTGCAAATGAGGCCAGAAATCTTAAATCTAACTAGAGTAAAATAATCAGGAAAATACATTTCCGACAGACCATAGGTGTAGAACTCCACTATATAAAATAGGTATAACCTATCAACTATAGCAGGGAATTTAAGTACTGATATAGAGTAAGCGACATCCTAAGGAAAAGCATCATATCTGTACAGTCGAGCTTGCAAGAAGACCACATTTATTAGTTACAAATAATAAAGTTCTTGTGAAATTAAGGCAACTTCACTAATTAAGGACTGAATTCATTGTAATCAAAGCATATCTGTAACATCATTGCAGCAGGAAAACCCGAAATGAGTGTTACCACAGATTCCTTAATAGAGGCATTACCTGCCAAAATACAGCTTCTTGATAATGTAAGCACAAAGAAGACCAGTCTGCAGTAAGAAGAAAATGTTAAATGGAGGGGGAAAGCCTAACTAGAAGTCAATATCAAAGATTTAATGAATGATGCATCATGGACACATCATTTCCTACACACGCTCACAGAGTGAAGCTTACTCCTGCTCCCAGTAAAGTGCTAGCAAGGAACAGATAGAAGAAGTTGCCAAGGAAACTGAGGGCTATACTGGGATTCACGCTCGTAAGGTCGAAGTTTTGAATAGCATTGAAAAGCACCACCGATGTAGCATCATTTACAACTCCTTCTCCAAATACAAGACTGTAAAGGAGGGGTGTCTCATCCTGATGTAGGACCTGCAGCAGCAAAAACTTGAACTTTAGGGCATTATATTGGGTCACTAACATTGACAAATGATAAGGACACTACTTCTGTACCTGCAATGTGCAGACGGAATCTGTGGCAGCAAATATTGCTCCAATTGCTAACAAGTGGAAAGAGAGAGAAATAAGAGCGGTCAGAGGTAGAAACACAAGCAACCAACAACAGAACAAACACAACAATGGTTTCGAAAAATACCAAGATAATCCCCAATATCTAGAAATTCAATGTCCAACTTCTTGAAAGTTTGAATGGCACCTTCACATGACAGAGAGAAAATATCAGCAAAAACTAATTAACAAAGCTTGCGAGAAACTAACACATACTACTGCATTGAAATTCAATTCCAAGATCAGGATAAAATAGGGATGATTTCATTACCAAAAAACAAGGACATAGTAGCATGTCTGCGCCAGAAACTCTAGGTGAATGTACTAAAATGCTCAAAACTTCAGGTATCAAACACATCTACCCTAGTAATAGAGAAGCTTTGCAACATTGCTTGATGGATAGAAGGTAAGCAAATTCGAGACATCTTGAAATAACCTCCTCCTTCCTTACCATCAGCGTAACATCTGGAATATAATTGTTTGTTCACTATCATTATCAAGGCCATGTACACGAAACATCATGCACGCCAATAGGCAGCTTGATAAGTGGAAAAGCATATGAAAATCAATTAAGAAAAAATTATCTTGAGGAACAGACACATTGACTAGTGAGCATGTTTTAGCAAGAAGAAGATCCACTAGAAATCAGTAAACTCATTACAGTTTCATCCATCATAATTTCATGACTCATATGGAAGATAACTTTGGCCTGGGTGTAATTTCCACTCTTTAAACCAGGTACCTTCAGTAGCTATGATAAAACCACAACAAGCATCAATCTGTTGACTAGGTACCCCAGTTGCAGAATAATTCTCTGGCGGAGGACCTCTCTAACCAATAAAACTTACAAAATGAGCTTTTCCAATAAAAGAATGCTTTGAATAATACCTAATGATATAATGGCACATGAGACCAGGGTACCAATGGCTCCGAACATCATTATAGTAATGAAGTTCACGAAAAATTGCTTCTTTTTTACCTGAAACCTGTAAAAGAGGAGAGTAACATATGTAATAATCAAATTTTGTGGGAACAATACTAGCAGTCAAAATATGCAATGGACCACAAAAAAGAAAAGTAACAAGAGAAGATAATGATATTTTACCCTGCATTAAATATGATTGGAGGAAGTACATATATGAAAAAGAGATCTTCACTGAAAACCAGAAGGTGTGAGCTCTTTCCACCACTTACGAGCAAGATAACCACTCCTGTACACAAACCCTGCAATTATCGAACATACATGTAAGTGTTAATAAACAAATCAGAGAATGTAAACTGGAAATTTGAATCAAACTCAAAGGTGACAAGGGTCTGTCATTTCAATTTTATTTATTTTTACGCGATCTACATTACATGTCTTCCCACGAAAACCGCTATGTAGAAAATGAGTGACACTCACAATTATGAGGGCAGTAATGGACTCATTAACCCAGCGGTTCTCCTCCAAGAGATGACCAATGATGATGCAAGCACAAAGGAGTGCCACAAAGAGGTTGATGGATACAACAGAAGCATGATCTGAAGTACCCAAAGAGCCCAGTTTTGGAAACAGAGAAGCCAGCACAGAAGCCATCTCTTTTGCCACTTTGTATTACAACCACAGTTCACCAAATTTTTTTCAACTTCGCCAAGTTTTTATCGCTATTAGCTCCCGTCATGTCAATCTTCTGCACAATACTATATTCCATGAAATAAAATATCCCACATAAATCGAAACCTAAGAAGCCAAGCAAAACAATATAGTAGTAACTTTGAACAAAAGGAGCAGAAGAGAATGGTTTTCATCAACTAGACGAATGTAATTTAAAATTCTCCATTTCTAATCTCCCAGTTTTTCCAATCTACTGTACACCCAAACAGAAAACAAGATCATTTCTACAACATAAAGATTCTCACCAATGCAAACAAAAAAGCTTCCAGTGCCTTTCACCTATAATTACAAAAGGAAAAAAAAATTGGTTCTGTTAGAAACCAACTTAACAAAGAACAAAACATTCATGTTTATGACAAGTCTCCACAGTTCAATTTCCAAATTTTGTCTGATTTTCTAAACAAACAAATATAAAGTTAAAATAAAAATCAATTCTTTTCTACGTAATCAAGATTTTCACCCAAAAAATAATAATTTTTCAATAGTTTTCTACTGTTTGTGTCCAATTTTTTCATGGGGTATGATCATTTAAAATTCTAACCCAATAATCTTCAAATATGGAATTTCCTGCCCTACAATGAGCGAAAAAAGTTAAGTACGTATCATTTTCCATGAAATTAAAGGGTTTCACAAACACTTTCCGAAAAAAATCATCAAAAAACCGAAAAATAGAATTTGAATACTCAGCTCTTTTTTTAATACACTCACCAATACAATTGCATTTTGAAAGGCGCCGGGAAACAGAGCAGAAAAAATATTACAAATCCTCAAAACTTTCTGAAACCAGAAAAAGAAAAAGAAAAATGGAAGAGAGAAGTGCAAAAATAAAGTTCAAATATTTGTCTGCTTCGAGTTTTCGTCGTGAAATTGCTTCCAAAAATGGATGAAAAAAAGCAGAGCAGAGAGAGAAAATGATTTTGAGGAGAAGCGCGAAATTTCTAGAAACAGAAATAGAAAACTCCGGGAATAACGTGACTTCCTTTTCCTTTTTCTTTTTTACTCTCTGTATAATATATAATTTTAAGATTGAACGTAAAATATGTTTAAATCTAAAGGATCACTTGGTGGAGCTTGTGAAAATAATAATATTGAATATAATGTATTAATAATATTGGTATTAGTTATGTAAAAATTACTTTATATAAATTAGTGTATTAGAATTAGTATGCAATGATAAATTCTAAAAAAAGGTACCCTCAATAAATATTTTGAGAAGCAATTATATCTTTAATCATACTAATGTATATGCATTAAAATATTTTATATTATTAATATCATAAATTTTATATTAATTGTACATATCTTAATATTAAAAAAAAATGTAACTAGTACAAATATTAATTACTCATAAATTAAAAAATAATATCAATGATACCGGCTTAATTAATACGCACATTATTTTTTTATATAATCAAACTACCCTTTTTGTGATGATTGTGAAATGTCTTTAAGATGGATATTTAAGTTGAAAATGATTTTGATAGCAATATCATTTAACTCTAATAGTGATCAATAGTGCATTATTCATTTATATTATTCTTTTTTGTGATGATTGTGAAATGTCTTTAAGGTGTGTATTTAAGTTGAAAATGATTTTGATAGCAATATCATTTAACTCTAATAGTGATCAATAGTGCATTATTCATTTATATTATTCTTTTTGGGATGATTGTGAAATGTCTTTAAGGAAGGTATTTAAGTTGAAAATAACTTTGATAGTAATATCATTTTAACTCGAATAGTCACTAATGGTATATTATTTTTTATGATAAAATACACATTATCAGACTACCCTTCTTGTGATGATTGTTGAAATGTCTTTAAGGGAGGCAATTAAGTTGAAAATGTTTTTGATAGTAGTACAAACTCTATTCATGTCCGACAATAGATGTTGAATATTGATTTGACACAAAGATTAATTTTGTTTTCATTAAGATTAAGGCCTCTGAATCTGAATATACGTTTGAATATTAAGATTTGCATTAAGAATTAGGTGTCTAAATCTGAATACACATCTGAATATTAAGATATGGTCTCCAAATCTGAACACTGAATGATTATTGTTTGTTTTCAATATCTAAATGTGCATATGAAATCAAACATTATTAGAGAAAATGGTCAAATGCCCCCTCAAGCTATGACCGGATTCTCAACTACACACTTATTCTTCGCGGGAGTCCTATCACCCCCCTAAACTATTTAAAACTAGAATTATTACCACCCTTAATGCCTACATGGCAAAGTGAGTGTATTGCACTCTCCTTGAGAGAGTGAAGATAAAAAAAAATTAAAAAAATATTACTTTTAATATTTTTTCATAAATATATGCATTTTATTTTATTTTTATTTTTATTTTCTTATTTGTTTCTACTTCTAATTTGGTTTCTTCTCCATGGCAACTTAGTAGAGCATCAATGGCAGCCATCAAATTACACCACCTCTCACCAATTTGAAATCACGGTCATTATTATATTAATCAATACACCACAAATCGTAGATAATAATTTCATCCCTTTTCTCCACAATCGAACCCAAAAAATTTCAAATCAAAACAAATTTAATCTTAATACAGTGACACTCAACTAATTTTCTTCGATTAAACTTTCAATACAAGGAAAATTCTTGCTCTTATATTCAATACCCAAAAGACCCACGAAAATTTATGTATGCGCTTGCAATTTTTGAAATTTAATTTCTCTCCGATTCGAAGCTAGTTTCGAAGGTGATTTAAAGATTTTTCTTTAAGTTTCAGACAGTCAATTCAATGAATAAATTTTATTTCAGCTTTAAATAATACTTCTCAACTGATTTAGCAACTTGTAATTTTCTTGCAAATCTCTGAAAATATGC
>JAJOOS010018722.1:0-10430 GCA_029582725.1 Solanum chiquidenum | reverse complement strand
TATACCATTTATATAAAATATATTTTTAACATATTAGAGATAAAGTTTAATTGATATAAATTAGGATAGTGATCTCTATTAGTTAGCATAGATAAATTTTGTTAGCTATATTTTAGGACACAAACATCTCTCTACTTTTTTTTTGTAGTTTGTTGTAAACAATTGTGTATATATTTAAGATTCTACTTAATAGAAACAATAGAAAATTCTCTCAATAAATAGATCTTGTAACTTGTATTTACAAGTTACAGCCGAGAGCATGTTAGTCTAACGTGCATCGGAAGTGATAATCACGGCGAGAGGGCGAGCAAAGACAAAACAACCACAAGCGCAGGGGCGAGGAAAAGGGCGAGCACGAGGAAGACCTAAAAGTGATCCCATTGTTACGGTTGGTAGTATGGTTAAACCTGTGCAGAACCAACTAGAACTAGTTGAAGGTATTTCAACCCCAATAGGGGATGAGGGGGAGAAAAGCGGTACAGATGATACCACTAGCTCGGGAGTGGTAAAGAGACTACAACTTACCCCTACACAGAGTAATATGACAGACTGTGAAGACTCTCGAGCTGGAGAACAAGGTGAAATCAATGGAACAGTAGAAATAACGAGTGAGGTTGGGCAAGCTGAAGGGGTAACACAGAAGGGCAAAAAGAAATCAAATCCAGATCCTACGACCTGGGCAAGTCTATTTCGCAATAATAGATCTGCATCGGCTGGTATGTCACTTTCTTATGTTCCACCTCAAATTTTAGAAGGACACATGGTTGCTCAACTGGATAAGCAGGAAGTGGAACCGGAGATTCAGAAATGGAAATGTGCTTTGATAGCATATTTCCTTGGGGAAACTCCTGGGTATAATGCAATATGTAGATACATAGCAGCAAATTGGAAAAACATAGAGGCTCCAGAGGTGTTTTATCATGATGAAGGCTATTACATTATCAAATTCCAGTCCATTGAGGATATGCAGGTAATATACTATACAGGGCACTACTCTATTAACAATAGACCTATCAGTGGACTCCAAATTTTGATTTCAGTGTTGAGTTCCCAAGTGAAATACCTCTATGGGTGTTGTTTCCAAACTTACCAATGAACTATTGGGGATGTGGATCCCTAAGTAGAATTGCCAGTCTGGTTGGAAACCCCATTTATGTTGATGAATGTACCTCTAAGCAAACTAGGATTTCATATGCTAGAATGCTTATTGAGGTAAATGTGACTAAAGCACTACCCACATAGGTTACTACTATGGATCCAAATGGTGAACAATATGTCCAAAAAGTGGAGTATGATTGGAAACCGGAATTTTGTGATACATGTATGAGGGTAGGTCATAAATGTATTGAGAAAAACACCCCAAATACAGATAAAAAGAAGACATCAAAATAATATTACTCAAGTATGGAAGCATAAAAAGCCAATGACAGAACAATGGAATATTATTGAGAGCAACAAAGATGAGCAACAAGTTTCTCCAAAGGCAGGGCAAGAGACAAGCAAGCGAAATGTTGATGATAGTTTACACTTGAGTAATTTCCCTGAACTCTTAGTGAAGAATTATTTTTCCCCTTTGAGCAGAGAGACACGCAACTCGTTTAATAGACCTCCTGAAGCAAGGTCTTTATCTGTTACGATATGAATTGGTTGTGTTGGAATATTAGAGGGATCAATAAAAAATACAAACAAAAGGAGCTGAAGAACTGGATTGCCAGTAAGAAACTGCAATTTGTTTGTTTAGTAGAGACTAGAGTTAAAGTTCATAAAGCTGCAAAAATAGTCAATAACTTAGCATTTGGATGGTGTAGTCTTCATAACTATAACCAGGCTGAGAATGGGAGAGTATGAGTGCTATGGGATCCTAAATTTTATAATGTAACTATGTTAATTGAAGAGGCACAATTCATTCACTGTAAAGTGAAGGGGAAAACTAATGACTTTGAAGCTTATATTACTATCGTTTATGGTTATAACACCATGGAACAAAGGAAAACTCTATGGCAAGGAATTGAGAAAGTGGCACAGGGCATCAATGGAGAATGGATCTTATGGGGGGATTACAATGTTATTCTATCCCAAAATGATAGGCTAATGGGAAAACCTGTCACTCAGGCTGATATACAAGATTTCTCTCACTGCATTAATAATCAACAATTAAATGAATTGGCTTGGAGGGGTGAATATTATACTTGGTCGAATAAGCAAGTAGGTATTGATAGAATATGGAGTATAATTGATAGAGCTTTTGGCAATACAAGTTGGATGATGAAATGGGGACATGTCCAAACTGAATATGATTTGCCTTACATCTCAGATCACGCGCCTATGTTTCTGCCACCTAAAGGAGGTCCATTACCTTTAAGATTTTTTAACATCTGGACTGAACATCCTAAATTCTTAGGTATGGTGGAAGAAATTTAGAGGAGACAAGTGAATAAGAATGGTATGCAAATGATATGGATCAAGCTTAAGTTGTTGAAACCAAGGCTGAAAGATCTTAACATTAAGGAATACAGAACAGTGAGGAATAATATTGATCAAGCCAGACTGGAGTTAAAGAGGATTCAAACACAAATAGCTCTACAATGCAGTGAAGGGTTGGTTAGACAGGAAAGGGTAGTCCTACAGAGTTTGGAGAAATGGTCCATGATTGAAGAGAGTATCCTAAAGCAGAAATCCATAGTCACTTGGATAAAGTTAGGAGACTCAAACACAACATATTTCTCAACAGTTATGAAAGATAGAGCCCAGAAGAAAATGATTGGTAGTATCCAAGCTCTGAATGGAGATAGATTACAAGATCCTAAAGATATACAAACAGAAATCATCTCCTTTTATCAAAGTCTAATAGGAGCATCTCAGAAAAGTTTACCAGCAATTGACAGACGAATAATTAAACAAGGCCCTAGATTGGCACATCACCAACAGCTGAAGTTGTGTGAAGAGGTGAATGATCAAGAAATCTGGGAAGGATTAAAAAGCATAGCAGATGATAAAGCTCCTGGAATTGATGGCTATACTGCATGTTTTTTCAAAAAGGCTTGGCAGGTGGTGAAAGAAGATGTGTGCTCAGCAGTTAAAGATTTCTTCAAGACAGGTAAAATGTGTAAGATTATAAATTGCACTACCATCACTCTTGTACCTAAAATCCCTAACCCTGTCACAGTAAAAGATTTTAGACCAATTGCTTGTTGTACTGTCCTATATAAGATTATTGCAAAAGTAATGGCAACCAAAATGCAGAAGATTATGCCAAGTATCATCTGTGAGGCTCAGGAAGGTTTCATCCCAAGTAGAAGAATTTGTTATAGCATTATTCTAGCTCAGGAACTGATTCAAGCTTACACTAGAAAGCATATATCTGCAAGATGTATGATTAAAATTGATCTCCAAAAAGCTTATGACTCAGTAAAATGGATATATTTAGAACAAGTTCTAGAGGAATTATGTTTTCCTGCACAGTTTAGAAGATGGATAATGTAATGTGTGACCACTGTTAACTACACAGTGCTGGTGAATGGTGCCCTTACTGACTCATTTGATGCTGCCAAAGGATTGAGACAGGGAGATCCAATCTCTTCATACCTATTCGCAATAGTCATGAAGTACTTAAGTAGAAATCTTAATAATATGAAGACTAAGAAGAGCTTCAAATTTCACCCTCGATGTGCAAAGCTAGGAATTACTCATCTAAGTTTTGCAGATGATCTTCTTCTTTTCTCTAAAGGGGATATTGTTTATGTGAAAGCCATACATAAAGTCTTTATGATCTTCTCTAAAGCATCAGGCTTACAAGAAAACATGAATAAAAGCTCAATCTATTTTAGAGGTGTGGCACAATATGAGAGAGATAGAATCCTACAAGTGTTAGGATACACTCAGGGAGATCTACCTTTTAAGTATCTAGGAATTTCTCTATCAACAAAGAAATTAACCTTGCTGCAGTGGCAACCACTGATTGATAAAATGGTAGGGAGAATAACCTTATGGACTGCAAAAGAAATTGTCCTATGCAGGGAGGGTGCAACTGGTACGAAGTGTCTTATTTGGTATTCAAGCATATTGGGCTCAACTGTTTTTACTACCTACCAATGTGATCAAGACTATTGAAGCATATTGTAGAAGTTATGTGTGGTCTGGAGCTAATGTAATCACCAAAAGAGCATTAGTTGCATGGGAAAAGGTCTGTTGTCCTAAATCAGCTGGAGGACTTAATCTGCCTAATATTCATATATGGAACAAAGCTGCTATAGCCAAACCACATTGGGATCTAGCAAATAAGCAGGATAAGTTATGGATCAAATGGATACATGCCTACTACATAAAAAAGGATACAGTTGATATTATTTCAGGCCAACCGTGTTGGATGGTGAGGAAAATTATTGAGGCAGGGAAGCTGTTGGAACCACTACAATTGAACAAGAAAGCTGGACAGAGCATGACTAAAACTATCTATTTATAGCTAATTGGAGATCTGGAAATGGTGAAATTGAAAGGACTGCTTCTTCAAAATCAAGCACGGCCTAAAGTTGTGTTTGCATTATGGTTGTGTTTACATGGAAGAATGATGACTGCTGATAGATTGATCAAATGGGGTCTGCCTGCAGATCCAAAATGTGTGTTGTGCATGAACTGTGATGAAGATAGAGATAATTTATTTGCTATGTGCCCATATGAAATCCAAGTATGGAATAGATTGTTATGCTGGATTGTCCAACCTACAATCACTTCTCAAACGTGGGGCCATTTCATAGATTGGATCATCAAATGTGGTAAAGGAAAGTCAAAGTATGCTCGACTCTTCAGAATGGTACCCACAGAAATAGTCTATGCAGTCTGGACTGAAAGAAATCTACGAGCGTTTGAAAAAAGAAGTCATGATTGTGAATGTATTGCCCGGGAGATAGCTTATATATGTAGTGTTAAAGCCATGCCTGATCTCGCTGTTTTAATTCAAAATTTTAAGTTTTGAGTTGTGTGCATAGCTTGTAGGCGATAATGAATTTTGTTTTTTGAAGATAGTCAGCTGAGATGTGGTTGAACTATAGGTTTGTAATGTTTTCTATGGTGATTAATAAAATCCCGTTAGTTACAAAAAAAAACATGGTATCAGAGCCTATAATAGAATTATCTTCTTCTCAACTTTTAGATTCTATCTCTAACATGACAACATTAACCACTCCAAGTCTTTTTTCTACCTTACCTACTACTCTACTGTCTTTTTCCATAAAAGTCAAACCAATAAACTACCTGACTTAGAAAACTCAATTTGTTCCTATCATCAAATATTACAATCTATTCAATTATATCAATGGTACATCATCACCTCCCTCTACCATCATCAATACCATAATAAATCAATCATGATCAAGTTTTGATTATCTAAAGTGGTTACAAGAAGATCAACTCTTACTAAGTTGGATCCTTTTTTCTTATGTGATTGATTTAGATACATCTTTTGAAGCTTGGATCACTCTTTCAAATGCATTTGCTATAAGAAACAGTGCTAGAAGAATCCAATTACACATCATCTTGCAAGACATGACTCTTGGTGACAAATGATTGTCTCAATTTATTCGTGAAACTAAAGTTATCATTTGATGAGCTTGCCACGGCTGTCACACGTATGTCTTCTGATGAATTCAATACCACTATTTTTCGCATATAACCTCCCTCTGATTATCATTCTGCCATTGTAATTTTACCTGCAAAAAATCATTGTTGACATCCAATTTTGACCCTCCACAATCTATATTAATTTTCGAGCTTCTTCAATTTCAAACAATTTGAAATAATTAATTTTATCAAAATTAAAAATGCTTTTCAGGCTATTTTTAAAGTAATTTTAGTCATTTTTATAAATTTCAGATAATATATATGTTTTACATAATTATGTATATAATTAGTATATTTTATGAATATTCAAAAATCGTCTAAAAATATGTTTTTTTAATTAAATATTTGGTTAATTATTTTAGTTAAATAAGAGTTTATATTTTTAACTAATTAGTTTATAATTAAATTAATTATTTTATTTCGTTGAAATTAAGAAGCTCATTAATTAATTAATATTAATTCGTCTTATTCAAGTCCTAGCCTATTTTATTGAATTATCTCAATTTGGCTAGGTTTCGAATGCTATTTGGCTATAATTGTAATCCAATATCCATGTTTGCAAATTGCAATTGTAAAATTATCCATCTCATATTTTAACACCTAATTTTTGTTTGAGACCAAGCTTTGGGCTCTGTTCGTTATAATTTTTGACCAATTCCAACAATCAGCCCTTTCTCACGTGAAGCCCACGTTGCCCAGCCCAACTCCACCTATTTTCCAGCCCAACCAATTCCCAACAATGGTAAATTTTTGCGTTTAGCTACAGTAATTAAAGTAATTAATCAAATTAGCTAAAGTTTGAATAATTACCAACAATAGCTATAGCTACAGCTGTAATTGCTTCTTATAAAAGGTGCTTTTTTTTCTACAGCTGTAATTGGTATAAATAGAATTCAATTATTTATCGGCTTGAAGAGGTATAAAATCCCTTAATTCACACACCAATCTAGCCAGCAAACCACTTCTCTTCTGAGATCGTCGGATCAGCGACTACAATCAATATTCTTCTGAGATCGTCGTATTGGCAACTACAATTCAAGAACAAATCAATCGATTTCATTGTTGATTATACAGCAGGTACATAATACAATGAATTTCATTTGTTTTCTGTTTGGTGCTCTGGAGTTTTGATTGAATCTATTGATATTTAGGTCTTCTAATTGAAGAAACTGATTCAATTGTATTTTAATTGATCTATAATTGTATTAACTATTTAATCAAAATTCAAATCGGAATGAATAATCGGAGCTTTGATTGAATGTATGTTTCAATTGTTTCCTGTGCAGTTAGTTTGTATAAAGTTATTTTGATTTGTAAAATTGTATAAATTAGTTTTAGTTGAATTGCGATTTGAGTATGTATAATTCATTGATAGTTGTAGTTTATGCGGAGTTAGTTTCTGTATAAGTTATTGTTTGTATAAATGTAGACTTTTATATCTGTATTTGTATAATTGAGCTATTTCAATTTTAATTGTATAAAGTTAATTATTGTATAAATTAGTTTGTATAAAATGATTTTGATTTGTAAAATTATATAAATTAGTTTTAGTTGAATTTTGAGTTGCATATGTATATTTCATTGATAGTTGTAGTTTACGTGAAGTTAGTGTCTGTATAAATTATTGTTTGTATAAATATAAACTTTTATATCTGTATTTGTATAATTGAACTATTTCGATGATTAATTGTATAAAATAGTTGGAAGAATAGAATCGTGTTAATTATTGTATAAATTAGTTGTTATAAAGTGATTTTGATTTGTAAAATTGTATAAATTAGTGTATGTATAAATGGATTAATAACAACTGATTTATACTTATATTTAATTGTATCCAGGAATGTCTTCCATAGCTATTTTGGTAATGCATTCTGGAAAATGGGATGATGCAAACTGTTATGTTGACTATGTTATTGAGGGAGTTGTTTTTAGAGAAAATGCCTCATTTACAGAGTTGTATAATATAATTGCAACTCAACTAGCTGTGGATGTGACTGTGAAGGTACTAAAAATTGAATATAAGGTTGATCAGAGCAGTACTAGGATGGTGATACACAATGAGATGGGGGTGCGGGTATATGTAATGCTAAAAAAATCTACAAATGAATTTAACAAATACCCCCTTTGTATCACTATTTCTGATAGGTGTTATCAGAACAATGAACATTGTGAAAGTTCAACTACGGTAGCATCTGGTATTTCTGGATCACTTTGTATAACTGGTTTTGAGGAATTTGAAAAATAGAAACTGACAGTTGCAGAGATAGTAAATCCCCTCGATACCTTTCAAATGGAGAATTGCAGTGTGGTGATTACTGATCCATCACATAAGTATGTAAAGGTAGATCAAGTATACAATAATAAAGCTACATTGAAGTGTGTGATGGAGCAATATGCAATTGCGGAACGATTTCAGTTTAAAACAAAGAGGTCAAATTCAATCAGGTAACATCATTTGTATAAATCTGTTCAACTGTTATTAGGTGTATAATTTTGACTTATCTGTATATATTGGTTATTTTACGTGTAGTTATACACTTGTGTGTTTCTCCGATGAATGCGATTGGTTAATGAAGGCCTCAGATATTAACAAATCAGGAATGTTTAGAATAAGAGCGTTCAACGCTGAACATAAATGTTCACTGAAAGATAGGGTGTATTCACAACGACAAGTAACAAGCAATTTAGTTGGAGGAATTGTTAAGCCTAAATTGGTAGATCATAAAAGGAAATACACACCTGCTGACATAAAAAAAGATATGAAGCTGGATCTTGGTGTTGATATAACTTACATGTTGGCTTGGAGAGCTAAAGAAAGGGCTTTGATTTCTTTGAGGGGCACGCCAGGAGGATCCTACAACAAACTACCTAAGTATTTGTATATATTGGGTATTACATATCCAGGATCCCATATACACTTGCAGAAAACAGATGAAGATAGGTTTTTGTACCTATTTGTTGCATTGGATCCTTTCATCAAATGATTTGACCATTGCCGACCTGTAGTCGTAGTTGATGGGAGTCACCTCCGAGGACCTTATAATGGAACTTTTGTAGCAGTAAGCACGACTGACGGTGCAGGTATATAAATATGTATTTTATATTATATATACATATATGAATTCTGAATGACTGTTATACATAACTCTTTGTATATATATTTATAATCTGCAATTCTGTAACTGTATAAATATGTATGTGTAGGTCATATATTTTCACTAGCATACAATGTCTTAGATTCAGAGAATGATGCCTCTTGGACATAGTTCTTTGAACAACTAAGAGAATCGTATGGGGAAAGGAACAATATGTGTATTGTGTATGATAGAAACGATAGCATCATAAAGGCTGTTACGCAAGTGTATAATGATGTGCAACACTATGCTTGTATGTGGCACCTTTGGAAGAATGTTCAGACAAAGTACAGAAAATCCCATGAAAAATTAAGTCGAGTATTCTATACAATGGCTAAGACGTCCAATCAATCAGATTTTGATAGGCTAATGAAGATAGTAGAAAAGGTAGATATACGAGTAAAGGAATACTTGGAGTTAGCTGGATATGATAAGTGGTCTAGGATTTATGCACCAGTTCATCGTGGTTGGTCAATGACATCGAATATCGCAGAAAGTATAAATGCGGCATTAGTTTCAGCAAGAGAATTGCCAATTTATGATTTTCTAGAGGAAGTTAGGCTGATGTTTGGCAGATGGAATTGTGATAACAAAAAAGAGGCATCATTCACATTTACTCCCTTGATTGGAAAATTTCAGGAGATACTCAAAATCAATGAAGCAATGAGTACACGACTGATGGTATGGTTTCTATATATTTGTATATATTTGTACATAATAATCTGTTTTGATCTATTTTTGTATATTGCAGGTTTTTCCGTCAACTGAATATGTTCACAATGTCAATGATAAAGGTAGAAATTATATAGTTTGTCTTCAGAAGAAAAGGTGTACTTGTGGAAGCTTTCAGTATGAAGAAATACCATGTGAACATGCTTGGGCTGTTCTGAAGTTCAAGAGTTTACGACCAGATGAGTTCTGCTCGAATTTATACACACCGACAATAGTGTTGAAGACTTATGGTTTTCCAATATACCCATTGCCAGATAAAACAGAGTGGGTGGTCCCTGGATACATAATGACTGATTTAGTTCTGCCTCCAGAATTCAAAAGGCCTCCTGGAAGACCAAGAAAAAAGGCTCGCGACAAATCAGCAAGAGAGATGTTTGAATCTAAGGGGACAAATACATGCAGTACATGTGGTATTGCAGGTCACAATAGGCGTTCTTGTAGAAATCAGCCTCGAAAAGTTTAGAAATGATTCAATTTGAAATGTCTATGATGATTTTATACATTTAATATTGCCTCACTTTTGACACTTGAATATTATTTGAGTTGTATAGATACATGATCACGATTGGTGTTTAACAGGTACCCCCTATGTAATACTATTTACAAATGAATTTAACAGGTACCCACTATGTATAACTATTTTCGATAGGTGTTATAAGAACAGTGAATTTTATGAAAGTTGAACTACGTATAAATTAGTGTTCTTATACAAAAGAAAGCAATTGTATAATCTGCTTTGGTATACACATACAAAAGATCAATTGCATAATCTGTGTTTGTATAAAGCGAGAAAGAGAGAAAGACAAAAAAATTGGGCAGGAGAAAATCGTATTTGTATAATCAAAAGTGTATAGGACGAAAATATATGCATTTGTATCTGTATATACAATTTTCTCCCGCTTTATACAAACACAAAGACAATGTATACATTTGTGTTTGTATAAATTG
>JAJOOS010018712.1:0-10427 GCA_029582725.1 Solanum chiquidenum | reverse complement strand
CAGCTAAACAAGTTTCCGGTAACTTCCGAAGCACATTTTAAGAACTTTTTGGGTCATTTCAAATATAATCATTTCATTAAGTTCTCGACTCCAAACTCACATATGAGGCTCTAGTTTCACTCTATCATTTTCCGAGTCGTTACACTTACTCTAACCCAACACTTTTAAATGAAAACCTTTCTTAGATACTTTAACAATCAAAAGCAATAAACCTTACGACTCAAACCAGTGTAAGTCCTTTCAAATGCTCAATACCTGATACAGTTGATCATTTCTCACCTTAAAATTTCATACCTTGATAAAATATATCACCACGAATGTAGACTTACAATGAAAAATCTGAATTGTAAATTCAATTGTATAACACAATCCCCTTATCTATCAACACTAGCTTATACCTTGAAGGATTTTATGAAATCCTGGATCTTCGCTTATCATTGATCGCATCTCTATCGATCTTACAATATCTTTTCGCTATAAATTTAATCGTACTCATTACCAAACTCAAAAGAAAAATAAGGCACTTATCATCACACTCGAGCTAATGCATGTACACTCATTTCTCAAGTCCTTTCCAATAGTTTTTAACCAATCTGATGGACTTGTGACACTATTACCATAGTCACAACAAAACGAATGAAATCACGTGTCTCTGAACCTAATTACCTACCCCTCTGAAGATATCCCTTTAGCCTTTGTAATCAAATAAAATATTATTGCTCTCGCCTCTCTCTAAAGGTTGTACTACAATCTACTATATTTTCCCTTATTATAACTCTAGCTCTTTCAAATTCTATTCGAGTGGTATCCCACCCTCTCTTAAAACTTTCCATACAACCACGTTACTCACCAATTATTAGAAAATCACGACCTTGGATACTCACAAGTCGTAATTACTATACAAATTTCGCTTAACCACCAATCTCATTATATAGTTGCATCCTATCACAATCCATCACGAACTCATACCACCATTACACTCAGTTAACCCTGGCTATCGCTACGAAGTCAACCTTTTCATCGACATGACACCTCAAACTCAGGTATACCCATCAAATTCAAAGGGTTAACCCAAATTTATACACATTTACTTACTAAACTGTTCAATTACCTTCAACCAAGTATACTCAATGGGACTTTCTTTATCCATAAGCTTGTCATTCTGGTATCAATCCACTCATTTATGGCTTAAGATAAAATCAACAGTCCTCATACTACCCTTCTTCTTCTTAACAAACAAGACAGGAGCACCTCACGTGGAAACACTAGGACGATAAAACCTTTATCAAGAAGCTCTTGGATTTGAGCTTTAAGCTCTCTCAATTCTGCCAGAGCCATGCGATAAGGAGGAATGGAGATGGGGCGAGTGCCAATTTCCAAGTCAGTGTAGAAATCTATCTCTCTATCCGGAGGCATACTAGGCAAATCAGTAGGAAACACTTCTCTAAATTTTAACACCACATGAATAGACGCAATAGAGGGGGACTCAACCTCAACATCCCGAATATGAGCTAAATAAGCCAAACAATCCTGCCCCACCAGTTTCCTACCTCAGACGAAAGATATGACTTAGGCTTGTACCTCCTTCCCACTCTAACCTTTCCCTACCCGGGATCTCTAGAGTTACCGACTTAGCATTACTATTAAGCACATGCCTCTAAGATTATATCAAGTCAGTCATATCCAGCATAACCAATTCGGCCCAAATCTGAAAATCCATAAACACAACAGGACAACACGATATACATGGGTGACTATGACTGACTCTTTAACTAGGGTAGAAACATGGATGGGGGCATCAAGTATATCACAAATCATATCAAATTCTGAGGCAAATCGCACGGACACATAAGAATAAGTAGAACCCGGATCAAACAACATATTAGCCATTTGGTCACAAAAAATAATAGTACTTGTGATCACTGCATCAGACCCTCAGCCTCTGCCTTGCCCGAAAAAGGCATAAATTGAGCCCCGTCATCTTGACGGGCAACCTCATTGTCTTGTTGCACTGCTTGACTTGCAGGGGTTAGTTCGGATTCGATTCGAGCCTATAAGGTGACCTGGGAAAAATAGAGGAGACAGGGTTGAGGTTCTGCCTCGCCCTATCCCACTCTAGTAGGGAATTTCCGCTCGGGTGGCCTTGCGCTGGTGGAAAAATCCCGCCCCAGCGGCTCAGATGGAAACAGTACCCAGGCAATAATTTTTTTTGGGGTTTTTCTCTTTTCTAAATCTCCCAATGATTTTCAGGTTTACTAAGAAATTTAGGATAATCCTCTGAACTAGGATAATCACTGTCTACCTCGAGTCAATCCAACGATACACAATCCAACTCTTTCTCATTAATTCAACACCATAACCCACACATTCCCAAGATACACCTAGGCACTCACGCGATTATTACTCAAGCGCAAGACACGTCCAGATCTTTCTTATGAATCACCTCGTACATTATCTAGACCTATGCATCGAACTTAGTCGTGACCTTCTTTTCACAACGAGTTTCACGATACTCAGTTGTTACAACTTGCATAGTTTCAATCAATTCAGCCAACATATTGCACATATCAAAATTCAGACCCACACTTATTGCGCACAAAATCATATCATCTCATCCAAGCAAATACAACTTCCACATTCACAGTTAATTCAGGCAACAAGGAACACATATTCACAGTTTTAAAATTACAACTCAAAGACAAGCCCTATTTTTTAATTAGTTTGTTCCATAGATGACCATTACCGGTCTCTCAATATAAGAGAAAAATGTAAACTGATGCACCCTGCAACTGGTCAAAAGATCATTTATCTGAGGCAGTGGATACTTGTTCGGAATGGTAACCCTATTCAATTGTCGGTAGTCTATACACATCCTCTCTTGCTAGTGATGGTGTTACCACTTTTGTTGCTCTAGTTCAGAGCATAGAGTGAAGAGGAAAGATATCAATTTGTATCACCCAGATACCAATTGGATTCAAGTCATAGCACGAAGGAGAAGAAATAAGTGAGTTTTTTATAAAAGTCATATAGCCTCTCGAAGAAAAGTACGGACGTCTTCGTACCATTACGCAAGACTCTACTAGACTCATTTTGGTACAATAAGATCAACGAAGCTAGGGCTCTGATACCAACTTTGTCACGACCCAGACCATCGTGATTGGCACCCACACTAACCCTCCGGTGGGAGAACCATTAATACTAATTATCTAACCAAGAACTACACAATTTAATCAAAATTAAGGCATTTAAAGATACAGAAGAATGTTTAAATGACCAAAAGAAATACGGAGACCATAAACTCCAAAGGTTTAAATAAACTAGCCAAACTAATGCGGAAGAACAACCCCTAGAACCTGAAAGTCATTGTACCAAAATTCTACTAACGACAAGTCTAAGAACAAGGGGTACAACCCCGAAACTAAACAAACACCTTAAACAAATAGTTTGAGTCCCAAAAGAATGGACTTAAACAAGAGAGATCCATGGTAGCCTGAAAGAACTGGCTCACCCTTGAATCCGGTCACGCTCAATAGTCACCTAGCTGAGGTTTATCAATAGTTGCTTGAAGATGCCTTGTACTCAACAAAGAACAAGCAAGTGCAGTATCAGTACACAACCACTGTACTGGTAGGATCACGCGGCTATCTCAATAAGTGAAACACATGCAAGTAACTACAACATTATAAACATGCATATACCGAACATATACAATAGTAGTCATCTTTTCAGGATCAATGTAGCATCCCACAATTCTCAATAATACACATCGGTTATCACTTTAGAGCAACATATCGTCCTCCAATATCAATCATTATTAGATATGAATGTAATCATCACAAGTAGATACATAACACAATTCAATGGTCCTCTCACGGAACCCAATTCAATGGCCCTATCATGGAACCAACACCCAAACTGTTAGCATACCAGTGTGTGGTACCCGATTCAATATTTATGCCGGAACGTAGCAACCGATCCAATATTTATGCTGGAATGTGGCAACCGATCCCATGTTTATGCCAGAACGTGGCAACCGATCCAAGTTAGTGTATCGGAACGTAACACCTGATCCATTCAACAAATCACAATCACAATGTATATTCTCATAATCATACAACACGAGGTGATTCATTGCATACAATTATTCAATTATCCTCATTTACGATTAGAGTGATCAATAATGCAACATTCGCATACATACATACATCATAATGAGCAATTACAAACATATATCACACCAACATGAAATCACAACCATTACCTACCTCGAATCCAAGCTTGAATCCCCTAAGGCACTTGAATCTTCCCTTTCCGGATTATTCTCACTTGTTCTAGGTCTACAAACAATAATTTATACGCAAGGATCAACAATCAAGACCCAATTACCCATATCATAATCAATAATATCAACCCTAGGTCAGTCCTTTGATGCCCATACCCAGATTAGGGCTTTTTCACACCATCCAAACAATTCCAAAACCCTTCCCCAACAATAATCACCCAAGAAACTAAGTTCTACGGATCGAAAAATGGATTCAGGAAGTGAAAACCTTACCTTTAGCCTTAAGAATGGTGGAAAACTGTCAAGAAAACCCTTGGGGTCGTTCCTTAGCTCTCAAAGTCAAAAGTGCAGAATAAAACATTTTTGGGGTTTTATTTTTGACTTAAGTCATGTCTGTCCCGCTACAGCGGCATGCACGGAGACAGAATGCTGGAATTTGAACTCCAAGCCCCCATTTCACAACACACCTTCAACCCTTGAAATTCAACAACCACCCGTTCACGTTAATATCATTTTCGAGAGTTCTACTCGCCCAAATTCAATTCCGTAAAGTTATACGGGTTCCTTAATGGATTAGCTATCTACTCATGTAATCAAAATCATAATTAAATCACCCAGTTGTTACCATATTTCCCTAGACTTTACTGACTTTGATTTCGTCCAAATCTAGACTAGGTTAGGAAATTCCAAGTTACTACCAAAAGTTTTCTGACCCCAATTCTTTCTCCACTGGATTTTCCCTAACGATGGAAATCAGGTCGTTACAATTTAAAGTCCAAGTTATAATCTAATACTTGTTTTATTATTTTTATTTAAATATTGACAAAATGTGAATATATTATGTGAAAAAAATAAATATTTCTAAAAATGAGGTGATCGTGTAATTATCTTATCCACCTTTGATGGATAGTAGTTAAACTCGAAATGAACGACTATCCAGCGACGGTGGATACGAATAATTACAAGATCACATTGTGTCAAGAGAATCACTTTCTACTGTCATTACAAAACAAATACCCCAGAAGATCCACCACTAGGTGTTGTTTAGACCTTGGTTGAACGCCTCTCTATATGAAAGTTGTTGCAGTTCTAGCCATCACCATGAAAATAGGTCTTCGTGTTGCTACTGTGAATGCCTGCTGGAACATTCTTGGTGTTATCAGCTAACTTTAAGGCAACCTCATAAGTAGGATTCTTTTCCTGATTGCGAGTAGTCTGAAAATTGTTATACACTTCCGAACAGGTAGCTCAAGGAACTCTGACCGCCCTCAACACTCACTCCACGACTCATCCTTAATGATTGATCTCTCAATGAAAAATTCATGTACTAGGCATCAATATCGAAGAGAGAGACAAATGAGTATATCTCATTTAGTGCACGTCTTGTTCCTCTTCCCTTCATTGGCTTCTTCTTTTTAGGAGAATCGGTGTTAGAGTATGTCGTTAAAAGACTGAACATTGAGCATGTAATTCTACAGTAAAATGTATGGAAGATTACTTAAAACTTTAATGCATAATCATGTCCAGTTATAAAAGTATTAAAACACCACACTTAAGTTTTTATAACCTCTAATAATGGAGCAAGAATTGAAGTTAACTTGCATGTCCATCTCAAGTTAAAATTATTCATTCACATCTTGGCTTTCAAATATTTTTCCATTTGGTCAATAAAAAAATTTTCTTAAACTGATCGTATTTATATGTCAAAGTTTTTTTTTCATGAAATTTTAGTATGGTGTTGTATTTTTTTCCTTACTTTTTAATATGTCTAAAATGTAAGATTTACTTTTTAATATGTCTAAAATGTAAGATTGACCTTCATAACCTTCAAGTGAACTAATTACAAATTTAATCATTTAATAAATAAGATTTCTAACAATTATGATATGATGTGTATTTTATTCTATTACATGTTTAGTTTGTATAAGCACTACTAAAAAATTGTCAAATAAGAGAAGGGGTTAAAATTGCTAATTGTTGTTAAGGCAGTTTAAAAAACCCTTGAAGTTATGTCTGTCAACAATTTGAGGTTATTTTATTTTTTTGCGGGGTTATACATTTCCGCTATTTGTTTTACTAGATATTCATTCATACAAGCATGTTGTTGTGGGGTTGTTGTAACCTCCTCAACAATTAGCATTTCATTTTTGTATATAATTAGACTAGTAATATTACCCGCACTTCGCGCGGGAATTTAATATCACGAAATTTATAAAATAATACTTAAAATATATTTGTCATTAAAACTAAAAACACTATATTATCTTACATACAAGATTACATAGTAACGAACATTAATAATATAAAGGAAAATGATAATTATAATGGTAATCGTTTAAAATTTATTAAATATAAATTTATAAAATGATTCAAATTATATTAAATTTATGAATATATTAGTCTAAATAAAAATTATGGATTAATATAATTTGGTTAATTATTTAAATTTAATAAATATGAATTTAATTAAAGTCCACTCCATAAAGTACATATGGCATTTCACTTAAATCTGATTGACCGAAGGTAATCCTATTACAATAACAACTCCTTTATTTTAAAACTATAAATAGGGGTCTTCATAATTCAAAAAAAGTAACCAAGAATTCTAACAAGAAGCTAGAGAAAATTCGTGAATCAAAAGCCACAAATTTCTCTACAAGTTCAAGAATTCGAGAGTTCAAGAACGATCAAGATCAAGACCACCGGATTCAAGAACAAGCTCGAAGCCCTTGAATTCAAGTAAAACTCAAGATCAAGATAAAGTTCAAGTTCAAGTAAAACTCAAGATCAAGATAAAGTTCAAGTTCAAGTTCACCAAAGATTAGAACAAGCTCCAAAGCCCTTGAATCCAAGATCAAGATCATCAATTTCAAGTCCATATCATGTTCATCAAATACACAAATCAAGATCAAAAATACAAAATTCAAGATCAAGTTTGAAGCCCTTGAATTCAAGTATAAAGTCAAGATAAATATCAAGTTCAAGTTCGTCAAAGATTCAAGAACAAGCTCCAAAGCTCTTGAATCCAAGATCAAGACCATCAAGTTCAAGTCCATATCAAGTTCATCAAATCCACAAATCAAGATCAAGACTACAAGATTCAAGATCAAGCTCGAAGCCCTTGAATTCAAGTATAAAGTCAAGATTAAGATCAAGTTCAAGTTCAAATTCATCAAAGATTCAAGAACAAGCTCCAAAGGCCCTTGAATCCAAGTTTAAGTCCAAGAACAAGAACCAAAATTCAAGATCAATCTCAAGAGCCCTTGAATTATATCTAAAAAGGCAAATTCAGATGAATCTTAGAGATTGTAACACTCGCTCTTTGAAATAATTGTTGACACCCAATTTTGGACCTCCACAATACAGATTAATCATCAAACTTCTTCAATTTCAAACGATTTAAAATAATTAGTTTTATAAAAATTTCAAATAAATAGTTTGCAAGTTATTTTGAATAGTTTTGTCACTATTTATGATCTTTAAATAATAAATATGATATTTTATATAATTATGTATATAACTAGTGTATTTTATGAATATTCAAAAATCGTCTAAAAAAAATTTTTGTTTTACTTAAATAGTTGGTAAATTGATTTAGTTAATTAATACTTATATTTTTGAGTTATTAGTTTATAATTAAGTTAATTATTTTATTTTGTGAAGATTAAGAAGCTCGTTAGTTAATTATTCGGCCTTTTCTCAAATTGCAATTATTTTCCCGAATTTGCTAAGATAACTCAATTTGGCTACGTTTTGAACTTCAAGGAGCTATAATTGCAATTTATTCGGCCTTTTCTCAAATTGCAAAATTAGCCACTTTGTTACCTTACCTTCAATTTATTTTGAGACCAAGTGTTGGGCCTTCTTGCTTAACAAAGCAGCAGCCCAACAACTCATTACCCAAACTCGGCACAATTCCAACACAAAGAAACCCAATACAACAACATACAACCCACCAACAATACAATATTTCTCCAATAAACCCGACCCATTTAATTTCCAGCGTACAACAGCAATAAACCCGATACCTGACCAATGTTCTTCTTCTCCAACGCGAAAAACCAGAAAAAGAAACACGCCAATCTGCTCCAATTTCTCCCTATATATACTTCCCTCCTTCAACATTTAAAGGGGTTTTTTTTTTGGACATTGGTTTATTACCGAAAATAGTCAAAAGGAAGAGGTTGGGGGAAAAAATACAGTTATAGGGATTCATTAAAAAAAAATTGATTTTTGTAGTTACTAAGTTAAGAGTTTCGAGTCTAGGAGTCTTGTTTTTGAAACTTTTCGTCGGAACTTTCATTCTTAGGGAATGAAGTTGTCTTCTAGCTTGTTGACCCGGCTCGCTACATCGAAAAAGAGTCCACTTTAAACTTCATCCTTGCATTTCTTCGAGTTGAATTATATCGAGTCCGCCTTTGGTGTTCGAAGGTGAAAGGAAAGTCGATAAGAATCCCGTAAAGTCCGAAACCAGGCTGATATGTTGTCTGTATACACTAAGTATACATTGATATACAGTTTATAATATAGAAATATAGGACCAAAAATTAATACAGGTGTTCGCAAACTGAAATAACATGTATACATTTGATATACAGTCCGATATGCAGGAAAAACGGTCAAAATATAGCCAATATACATATGTATACAATCAATTATACAATGACTTTTGGACACGAAAATGGGCTGAAAAAGAGCCAAAATTGTGCAATATTTTACTTTAGAATTAGGACAGGGAGAACAAGATTGGACCTATCAGCCCAACACTTTGAAATTTGGACAAGAGTCCAAGTTTATTTATTTTTCTTTACTGTTCTCTTTTATTGCCATTTGTTTATCTAACTCTAACCTTTTATTTGATTAGGTTTAATTCAATTAAATTCTCAAAAGATGAACTATATTCTTTATGTTAGTTTATTTTAATAAAATTTCATTTTTTTTATCAACTCTTGTATTTTATTGATAATCTTTAGTCAAATTTTTTATTTATTCTTCAATTAATTTTAAAATAGATTTCATGCTTTAATTGACCAAATTGGTTCAAATTATTATTTCTAAAATGATTCAAATAAATACTAATTAATCTATTTTTTTTGTCATAATTCTAATCACTTTTAATTCAATTCAAATGTTTCAATTTAAGGTCCCTTTTTCTTAAAAATTTTAAATATGTTCTTTATTTTTCAAAGTTAATCGAATATTGTAAATTATTTTTATGTTTAATTATTTTCCTAAAAAATAGTCAAATATTTTATTCAAGAGAAATAATATATATATATATATATATTAAAAAACCATGTGTGGCATATTAGAGATCATTCTTTCGGATCGTTTGTATTACATGGTAACATTTTGTATGATATATGTAATTGGCATTGCCTTATTATTTTCTATTTGCTTTATTATTGTCTATTTCTTCTTTTAATTAGTTTTTACTTATTATTCAAAATACAAATTTATATATATCACTTATTCTAAGATGAAACTCTTGTCTATGCAAAAATCAATTGCTAAAGATTTCTTGTTGTAGGATCTATTGTTTTCTTAAGTACATATGGATGAAAAATTATTTATATTATAAATATATACATAAGATTGTATTACAAAATTATAAGTGTACTTTTCATTCCTTTTAATGTTGTACACCCCTGTAGACACACAAATTTTATTGGATATAATTCATACAAAATTTGGATTAAATCCATATTTATTTGGGTTGAATGATTAATTTGGGCTTTACAAATAAATAAGTCTATTTTTATTAAATTCAAGTCCAAGGTCCATTTCACCTTAAAGCCCAAACTCATGCCACGTGTCACAGTGACTAGGCATCGAAGACCAACAAGGTGACGCCACGTGTCCAAATGAGGTGGTAGTCCCAATCAAATGCAAGAACGAATCACAAGCAACCTTGTCCACTCCCTACAACTATAAATAGGGGATAAACATGACATTCAAAGAGGGGAGGAGGACCCTTCAAGAAGAATTCTACAATTGAAGAAAGCTACAACACCAACTGGATAGATCTTCGAAGGAGTGATCAACGGAGTTCTTCCCGGAGATCGACTTGCAACGACGAAGTGCTTCCCGACGTTCTCGGAGTCAAATACATCTCAAGGAGGTCTACATCATCCTACATTCGAGA
>JAJOOS010018698.1:0-16364 GCA_029582725.1 Solanum chiquidenum | reverse complement strand
ATTTTTAAGAGATCACAACTAACAAATAAAAATAAATAAATAAATAAAATAATAATCATCGATTAAAGCTACCTTCATTCATGAAATAGAGATATAACAACTAACAAATTAATCATTTCAATCAAATTCATGAATGAAACAAAATATAAGAAAGCTTGTCATAAAATTACATCAAATTCCATAAATAAATTAAAGAGATAAGAAAAAGTTGAATACCGCAAAATCTTGACCGAAGCTCGATTAGAACACCCACAAATTTTGTAGGTTGTTTGTGATGGTATATGTAATTGTGTTGATATAAAAATAGTAATGAAAAAGGAAGAAAAGATGTGAATGTGTTGGCGAATTTTTGAAAGAAAAATAAAGTAAAATAAGATGTGAATGATTCTTCCTTCTTTTTTTCCCGTATGTATGTTGGTTTTGGGGTATATAAGAATTGGAGTTAAGTATTGTGCCAAATGTGTGCGTGAGTATGCTGATTTTTGTATTATTTTTGGTGGATCTCCTTCTGCTCTTTTTTTTCCGTGTGTTGTCTGTTAATGTAATAGTAGTATATAGGTGTAAGGGAGGGGTTGTACGTGTGTGTGGAGTCTGGAGAGGGAAATGGTTGGGGTAGTGGAGGAGTAAATGAGGTAAGGGTACGTGTAGTGGGATAGTGTGGATAGTTTTAGGTTATTCTTTTTTTAGATTAAATATAAATATTAATTAATTATTTTGAACTAATAAAATATAAGAAAAGTCAAATAGCTAGTCTAAAATTATAATTAAGAAATACTAGCTTGTTTATTAAAATTAAAAGAAAACATAGATTTTTTGTAGTTTTCAAATCTTTTAACATAAACTAAAATAAGATAAGATTAATATATCTAACTTAGACATAAAAGAAATATTTAAGGAATAAAAAATAGTGTAAAATCTTATGTTCGGTCAAAAATTACGTGTCTACAATAGTAGAAAGATAATTGTGAGCAAGGCTAAGTTTTGCCGGATCAAATGTCAAGCACTGATGAATGATGATATATCACATTGGAATTTATGTGCAAAAAGAGTGGATAGGGACTACAAATAGATCATTTTCAGTACCATGGTAAAATAATCAGATTCAGACGTCTAAAATTGTACTCCAACAACCTAAATTACAATCCATAGCCAAAGCACAAAAAGGCACAAGTCTCAGCAGGTAAGAAACACTTGACTAATGTTCACGGAGATAAAATTAAGATTCCCAAAATGTCACCTTCGTCTGGTTAAAACACCGCCAAGGCACGAAGCATGGTCTCAAGACCTCTGATATGGAAAAATAAATGAACATGATAGATCACACACTAAAGATGATGCTCAAGAACTTTAGTTCCTTGACCATATTCAACAAAGTACCTCAAAATGGAATTTGAAAACTAAACAGGTTTATTCATTTGAACCAGCAGGACCAACAAGGACTCCTTGTGCAGAGCCTTCCTTTCGACCACCTTCCTCCTTTACTTCAGCATCAGGTTTTCTGATTCTAATTTTATACTTGGCCTCAAAGTCTGAAATCTCCTTTTTCTTTTTCTCCAAGGCTTCATTCAGTCGAGCTATCACTTCCTCAATTCCTTCCTTATTGCGTTGAACAGCAGGAAGGACCTCCTTGATGGTTCTCTCTACAAGAACACCTCCAATCATCCTATAACACCGCCTTGCAGGATCAAGTGGTTGTATAGCATTGATCACCAGTGAGTGCTCACTAACTTCCATTTCTAGTTCCGTAATTTTAGAGTAAATCTGGGTGATCTCAGACCTCATGGAACTGTAGACGTTGGCAACTGCTTGCTCATTGATTGGTTCTTCAGCCCTAGCAGCCATAGCGCTGAGACACAAAATAGACTATGTCAAACATCATATCTATATCAGCAACTCCAATCACAAATAGTGGTGATGAAAGAATCAAATATCAAAGCCCGCCGTATCAAGACAAAGGTAATCTCTATGAATTCATGTTATTAAGGCAGAAGAGAAACCAAAAGGACAGTAGAATTCATGTTACTAGCAAAAGCCTCCAAGAAATACAGTTGCATAATTGAAACACAAATGAAAACATTTGTTTGGAAGGGAAACTGAAGCTAGGACTTCTCGGGGCTTGGAATTGCATGGAAGCAAAGAAGAAAATTAACTGACAGGGAGAAGTGGAGAACAACTTTTCCTTTTGATCAAGGGAGAGCACGAAAATAATGGTACGTCAAAACATGATTCTCCTGTAATGTCTTCTCCAAAAGCCTCCAAAATCATTCTCATATCCATTAACAAGACCCCTATTCGATATTCAGTAAAAACACAAGAAGACCAATTGACTAGACTTTCAGCAATATGTACCATGATATTACCTCTCACAGCCAATATGAAATACTATATAAATGATTCCATCTACCAAATACATTTCCTCAGGAACAAGTCCTTATATTTGTTGGCAGTATTCCCAGATTTCAGTTTAGCCCTCAACGGTTGTCATTATCTAGTATCCGTACATCACTAGGGGTCACAATGGAACCCAGAATTAATACATATTGTCCAAATGATGAAAACGTGCAGAACAAAATCAGCACAAATTTTGGATTCTAACTTGTTTTACGATATACCTCAAAGCTTATTGAAGTCCTAAAAATGGTTTTGGAAAAGAGTTGTCCTTCCTATTCTCCTCCTCCTCCTGCATCCCCCCACCCCTAAATATTTTTATTATCAGCTGAAGCTCTATCCATAACTAAGCAATGCTCTTTTCTTTTCCTTGCCTTGTTGAAAAGGCACTATTAATTTTTCTTAAAATATCAAATCTTCCTTGCATAAGATTTAGCTGTGTCCCAAATAAAAGTATAATGTTATCTGAACCAAGTGACTAAATGCTAATGTTTTCTAAAATGCCTTGATGAAAACATATTGATCGAATGGTTGACCTGTCACATATAATGTTTCTTCTTTTTCCCAGACACCCAAACTAGAGATTGTAAATTGAGCTATAAACAACTTGGATAAAGATTATTAGAATAGAAACTTAGAATATCCCCCAATGTTAGGCAAATGCTGTGATCATACTCCCCCAATCCACCCCCCTTGAGTAGCATCTCATCTCAAGATTATGCAGCTTTAGCATTAGCAAATATAAAAAAAATTCTTCACTAACTTAATCCTGCATAATAAAGGCTCAATGTAGTGATCTATCTCCATTTACCCCTAAAACTAGTGATGTTTTCCTTGACACTAGCACACACGGGTTATATATCTGCAATATGCATCTTCTACAAATTACTATGGACATTTATCATTACCAATTAAACCTAAATCAACAAATTAAAAGGCAAACAATATAGTAAAACCCATGAGAAACCAGTTGCATAGCCTTCAGTCAATTAAATCCAAGAAAATCAACCCAGGGGAAGCAAATTACAGTAAAAAAAAACTGCAAGACGCACCAGTGAATCATAAGAAGATTTGATTTGACAAAGACCTAATTGTTAGGAATCATCATCAACTCATAAACACAAAATTCAAAGACCTAAAACAAGTTAATCATGACTTACCCGAATAATTCTGTGACCTAGCAAACTGCGAACAGTGGGAAAACGAAGGAAAATAATAGGGCAAACTTCGATTTTGCTGAAGAAAATGGAGGAATCAGCAGGGCTTGTTTGGTGTTGAAGAAAAATGGAGGAAGAAGAGAGATTTATTTTGGGTTTTGGACTGGGCCGCTTTTACATATGGGGCGGGAAGCCCATCTGCAACATCATATTTCGAGACCCAAAAATAATATTTCTAAACTCACGAATACATTGCTCATTCGTTGATAAATAGTACATAAGTTATGTATTAGATATATAACTATAAATAAGATTCATATTGATATATGTTTGAAATAATTGACGTTATGTATCAACAATAACATTTATACCAGATACATTGTACACAAACAAAATTGTAATGTATTTGATAGAGGTGAAGTGATGTATACGGATATTAAGAGAGAGAAAAGGAAAAAGGGACAAATCACACTAGTTTAGGGACTAATTACCTGTCTTCACTTTAGTTTCCCATTTTTGAAATTATCTTTCGTATCACATTTTGAAATTATCTTTCATACCACATTTACTTACTTTGCCAGATACATGTATCTAGTGCACTCGGATACATGAATCGGATGTGCAATGGGACCCCTTCCTTGATGAGGATGGCTAATTTTTTTCTTTTTAAATGATAAAGACAGGGTTTTAAGCTCGACGTGGGAAGTGGAGAGATGAATCTCCCAAATGGTTAGAAATAGAAAACGTAATTCTGATTTTCAATACTTTACTTATGTACAACTACGAAGTACCAAGCCTTCTAATCAATAATTGAAATGTCACGATGTAAAACATCCTAAACTTTTTACTTCATAATTTATGGACAATCTTTCTTTTACCGGACCTTAAAGAAATATTTGCATTATTCATTCATAATTGAAGTTATTTTCAAACTCCTCAAGTATAGAACACAAAAAGGCATGAGAAAAAGTAACGTTAGAAATAGCAAAGAGAAGCAGATAATTTAATGGACATCTTTAACTATTATTTAATCGACTTTGTGGAAGTTATATATAAATGAATAAGGATACTAGATTACATGTACATAAATTAACAAAAAAAATGCAAAAAAGGGAGGAAAATGTCAAAAAAAAGAAAAGATTTTATAAATGCAGCTGTTATAAAATTAGGCAGAAATGGAATAAACAATAAGAAAAAAGTTGAATAGGCAGCTAACAAGAACAAATATGATAATCTTCACATGAATCATCAAAATGACTCGAAAAAGCGAAACCCATCGGTGACCACGTAAAGTTAGCACTAAAGTCACCACTTCCCCATCATAACATGATTTAGCATAAAAGAGTACAAGCAGAGGGAGATCCAACTTAAAAATATACTAATTATCCTTTCTTCCTTCACTAGAAAAGTCTAACAAACAAGAGAATGTTCACACTTAATTATTTTACATTAGTGTTCTGTTAACAAAATACACCAATAAATACACATCAAAAAGAAGAAAAGAAACATAGGTACCTTCAGAGCTAAATACAGATGGACATACAGGGAACAAAATTACACAAATCTTTGAAATGGTTTCCTCCCAACTACAGTGGGCGTCGAACCAGTAGAATGCACACTCATATGGTCTCCCATAGACTCATGTTCCTTTAAAGAAGCAGCATCCTTTCCAGACCCTTTGCTCCATTTGACAGACCCTGTACTACTTGGAGTCAAAGTAAACGACAGCCTCCTCCTCGAGCTGTTTGATGGGGTACCTATATTTCTCTCCTCAAGAATGGTTTTTCCTCTGAATTTAGATTTGGCTGAGATGGTTGGTGACATGTAACTTGGACCTGAAAAAGGAGGACAGCTCGTGAGGCTATCGTCATCCTTCATGGAATGATTGAAAGGGGAATCAGCAGCACTAGCACGGCGTCTTGAATACTTTGATACGCTCGAGCTGCTCATTGGTGATGATGTTCTTCTGGGAGTATGCATTAGTTTTCCCCTTAATGGAACTGCAGACTTAGTTGATCTTGGTGTAACTGATTCATGACTGTCATAATCCAAATGGAGGTGTCTGAAGTTTTGACTTAGACGCCATGGACTTGGCTTGTGTTCCGATATTGCCCTTGATGGTGTTGAATGGACGTCTTTTACAGCAGATTGGCTCTCGGAATCATTTCCTGGAAGTAGCTGGTGGTCCAACCAGTTCCACCACCAAGGAATTCCACTGGTTCGGATGTCCGTAGCTGATTTGGGGTTGCCTCTCCACAACTATTAAAAAGAGGTATGCAACATGGTAAGCCATATATAGGGTTAGCAGAAGTATTGAGTTTGTCAACATGTCTTGGCCAAGAATAACAAATAATGATAATCTTTGAAAGATATTATGTGTTTTACCTTAACGGATTGCCAGAATCACTAATGAGAAGTTGAAACAAGAAAATTGAAAGTTTTGACGTTTGTGGTAATTTGCACAAGTGCATCTTAATTTGATAATCTTTGAAGATTAGTCAAAAGCAACAAACAGAGAGATCATTATGATGCACTTAGTACCAGGATTCACATTAGATATAAGATATGGTAAGAAAGAGAACCACTAAAGAAATATCTCAATAACTTGGCCGTAAACAGATAGAAATTGTTATGATGCACTTAATACTGGGATTTGTACAACATAAAGGAAGTGACAAGTGTTGACACCCAATTTTGGCCTAACATTTTCAAAATTCGTAACTTTTAGGTTTTATTTATTCAATAGTTCAAATACATTTTTATAATTTTAAATAAGTTATCGATATTTATCCTTATTTCTCAAAATTTCAGGATTTTTTATGAGTTAATTTTAATTACATTATTTTTTATCACAATCAATTGAATATGTTGTGAACATCGTATCTTTGATTAAATCATTATTTTTTATGAAATTGCATTTTTTATATGTCATTCATTTTATTTGTCACATCTATTAATATTTATTTTATTTGTTACTTTTATTAATATTCATTTTTTATGTTTTTAGCGCAGTCTAGAAATACATTCAAATACGGATAAAATTGCATACACAGATATTTTATAACCGGTGGTTTTAGCCCACGGTTTTAAGATAGTGGTATTGTACTAAGACGATTTTCAATTTTCTATTTAAAGAATTTCTTGGTCATTAAGTTAGTGATGGTGAATAAGATTTTCAGATTTGGGAGTGAAATTTAGAATTTTTTTTAATTTCTTTTATTTACTTATTTATTTTTGAGAAGGTAACATTTTAAATTCTTTTTATTCATTATCTTTATAGGTACCCACCATAGTTGCTTCCCATTGAAGCTATTCTTTATTCATTATTTTGTATAATTGACGTTAGGCAAGCTTAGGCCATTTATCATATTATAGTTTTATTTTATTATTTGTGTATATTGCATTTTTATTATAGTTGTCTATTATTGTTATCTCCTCAATTTGAAAAAATGAATTCAGTCGGGAGTTGGGACCCACAATTGTGGATTTCGAAGGATGCCTAACACCTTTCCTTCGGAATTACTTGAACCCTTACCTAGAATCCATTGGTTTCGTAGATCATTTAATTGGTTTTCTAGTTTTCCTAAATTTAGGTGGCGACTCCCTTAAAATTCGTTTATTCTTAAAATTCTTTTAAATTCAATTGAATTGACTTAATTGATATTTTTTTGAGTCACCACGATGTTTCTCCTTATATGAATGAAGTAGGGATGTAAATAGAATTCCCTGGTGTGAGCTCGCCTGGTTTCAGGTGGAAGAAAGGGGGTGATTGGTGACTTCCGGCGTGGAGGAAGAAATGGAGAGAAAGGTGGGTTGTGGTTCTGGTTTACTTCGTTTTGGTGGTTGTATGGTATCACTGGTAGCTCGTGGGTGGAGCAATGGTGGTCGGAGCTCATGGGTTTCACCGAAGAAGAGGGATAACAGTGAGGAAGAAGAAGAGTTTGACCCGTGGGGTCTGTTTGCTAGAGAAACAAAAAAGATAAAACCAAATGGGGTTTTGCAAGAGTTGGAACCTCCGGTTAGATCCGAAAATAACAAGGAAAAAGCTAAATGGGTTGGGGTCTTTGGTGGTGGACTAGGCGGAGCTCCGGCGAAAAGTTTGCCGAAAAAATATGAACACTAAATGAATTTCTTAAAGACTAAAAAATCTGAAAATTACACCCATTATCTAAAATCTTATCCACCACCACTAACTTAATGACCAAGAAATTGTTTAAATAGAAAATTGAAAATCGCCTTAGTACAATACCATTATCTTAAAGCCGTGGGCTAAAACCACTAGCTAATAAAATATTTGTGTATGCAAATCTTTTATGTATTTAATTGTATTTCTAGACTGAGCTAAAAACATCAAAATGAATATAAATAAAAGTAACAAATAAAAAATGAGTATCAACAAATGTAATGAATAAAATGAATGGCATGTAAAAAAAATGCAATTTACCATAAAATATTGATTTAATCAAAGACACAATATTCATAACATATTCAATTGATTGTTACAAAAAATAATGTAATTAAAAAACTAACTCATAAAAATCTAAAATTTTGAGAAATGAGGATAAGAATCGATAAACTTATTTAAAATTATAAAAAATGTATATTGTACTAGTGAATTAATAAAACTTAAAAGGTATGAATCTTTAAAATGTTAGGCCAAAATTGGGTGTCAACAATAAGCATGAAACAGAATGATACATTTCTGCATTATCAAAGCACATTTACGCAATGGTTACCATAGATTTTACATGCTTAAGAACACAAGTCTAATGTACCTGGTGAGAATATGCATAGCTCATTGCTCTCTCCCTCTTCATGACTGCCTCCACTTTTTCCCGCCGCCTTGCTTCTACCTCATCTTTAGTTAGCATACTATTATTCCAATAATCATGGTTACCTGCTTCAGTCTAAAACAAAATTTCCAGTTTAACATCAGACGTAATTCAAAATATGTTGGAAGACGAAAAGAACTTTTGTTCGACAACTCTCATATCCTTACACTACAATATATGTACAAAAACGAATTCCTAGAACAAAAATTGGAATTGTTGAAGAAGCTGCGTACCATCTTTGACCAGAGGAAGAATCCATCAAATCTTTCACAAGATAATCAAAGCACCAATAATGAGGAAAACTACCCAATTTAAATGACCCAAATTAAATCTACTAAAGAATGTAGGCAAACAGTGCCTCCAAAATATGGCATCGGCCTATACCACTAAATAGGTGAATACCACAAGATATGTAGCAGCTTAAACTTACCAGCTGAGTCCATTTGCTTAGAGTGCTCTCAGCTTCTTTATCATTCATGTAAGCTTGACTATGGAGTGCCTGGAACATCTGACTCCTCCTTGACTGAATTTGCATTTGAACCCTACCTAGAAGTTGCATTTGTTTCATGGCATTTACTGTCTGCCGCTTTACACTTCTGCTTCTGACCACTCCTTGAAGTCTTGCTAAACCACTCAAAGATTTGAAACCCCTCCTTGCCTGTGAAAACAAAGTTCATTCACATAGGATATGTAACACTTGTTAGCAATTGATAGACACTCTCTTGGAATCAAACATTCGTGTCCCATCAATGACCTGCTCTAGAAAGGGGAGAAAATAGGAAAGGACTCTAATGGTTCTTTTTTTTTAAAAAAAAAAACGTCATATGATGCAATGAACTTCTATTCACTCCTACTTGAATCACGACAAGGGAAATAACAATGATAACATAAGATCCTATATTGTTTTCTTTGACATAAGCATAAGATCCTATATTGTTTTCTTTGACATAAGAAGTTTTTCTAACAAGTTGATAAGAACAAAATTACTCGAATTTTCAAGATGCTTATGGCAGATGAATGCAGACTCTGTATTTCCATGTTTTTTTAAAATCAAGAATTAAGAATTCAGGTCCTACGGAGTCCGGGAGTCATAGTTTCCATGGTTCAAGAGTATAATTAAGACAATGAGGAAAACTACTCTAGCAGTAAAGTCATTAGGACTGGAAATGGGTTTCTTGAAAACAGCATAAGAAAAGATTGGGGGTCCCAATTACTTATACAAAAGTTCTAATCTCTATTTATTTTTTTTTAAAACCGAGAAATCCGTCTGTGACCCGCCCTTTGGACCAACCACAGCCTTCTAAACTAGGTGGATAATGGACCCGCCCCTCTACCCTTCTCCACTTAAATACCGGACTTCGCTTTGCATGGTGTGGGGCTTGAACCTATGACCTAAGCCACAAATCCTCCACCTTTTGCCACTTGAGCTAGGCCTTGGGGGCTCTAATCTCTGATTTTTCCTATCCTGTTTCAGATAATCTGCAAGTCACTTAATTTATGTCAAAATTTCTAAAAGAAAAATGGAGTTCTCAGACAAGGAAAGTGACCTCCTTTTAAATAATCAGTTAAATATAACCTGTTCCACAGTCAATATACTAAAACAAATAGTGAAAGGTATAATATTGAGGAAGCTCAGCATTTAAGAAGGAATCGTGAAGATTACATTCTCAGGTAAAACTATCATAAGGAAAATATGATTGATAAAATGTCAAAGCATTTCTACGGATCAAGTGAAAATGCAATAACAAGATCCTGATTGTGGTAGAAACAAACTTCTTAGGTAGAAATGCACCCTGAGACCACTGAATGAACTCATCCAGAGCTTTAATCGAAGCGTTAAGAATTTGTTTACCTGTTACCAGTTCTCTAACACACAGCAGGGAGTTTCCCCACATAAAAAGCACCTAAATTTTAGACTAAGAGAGCCATAAGTCTTTAACAAAGCATAAAGTTTTTCACATAATTGATTTACTCTCTCAGCTTGATGCTCGCCTTTGGCAATAACAAATAGTTGCAGCAGACATGGAAATGATTACTTGGGAGACTATTAAGTTGTTTCAACAATGACATAATTGTTACCAATATATCATGAGTGCGCAATAACATGACCTATAACTTTCACTCAAGATCTGGCCAACTCACAAAATCAAGTAGTATTCTTAAAGGCTATTTTCAGCAAAACATTGATGAAGGAGTTATCTTGAATCTTACCATGTAACTTCTGTAGGCTGCCTGTATCTTGGTTGCTGAAAGATGGAACGTCAAAGTTGGTTCTGGTCTGTTAGCATAGCTAATCTCATTATGGTTCCTACTCAGCTCTGGATAAGTAGATCTAGGAGAAGAGACCCTTGGAGAAGCCTCCCTAGCAGCAGTAGCCTTTGGGGAAGGAGCACTAGCAGAGGTAGCCTGTGGAGAAGCTTCCCTAGGAGAGAGAGCCTTTAGGGAAGGAGCACTAGCAGAGGTAGCCTTTGGAGAAGCTTCCCTGGGAGAGATAGCCTTTGGAGAAGCTGCCCTTGGAGAGGTAGCCTTTGGAGAAGCTTCCTTGGGAGGGCTAACCTTTGGAGAAGCTGCCTTAGAAGAGATGACCCTTGGAGAAGCGGCCCTCGGAGAGGCGATCCTTGGAGAAGTGGCACCAGGAGATGTAGCCCTATAAGAAGTCCGAGGAGATGCATCTCTAGGTGAATTGATTCTTGGAGAAGTTGGTGTCACAGGGAATGCAGATGGAATGCCAGATTGTTCAGAAGTAGGAGGCCTAACAAGTAGGTTCTGATCATCAACCTCCCCCAGTATTTTCTCAATACTGCTTGGTTCTCTGAAGAGGAATGATTTGAACTCTCCATGCCTCAGTATTCTACGACCCTTCTTCTTTTCCTTGGCAGTTTTCTTCCCTGATCCCTGTAACAATCATCCAATTTAGCTAAGGGTTGTATAATAATGTTAGAAGCGTAGATATCCGGCAAGTTCTTCCCCCATCCTCATATGATTTGTAAAGGAATATTTAAGGAAATCAGGCCAGAGCTGAATTTCTCCAAATAGTTCACCCTTGGTCCACTTTATAAACACAATTCTCAACCAGGATTAGAAATTAGATTGACTTGAATAGGAAAGAAGAAACTACATCAATTATTGAAGTTATTTTATTTCATCATAAGATAACAACTTCTCGGACAGATGCAAGTAATATGAGAATATCAAGTTCAAGAAACCAGACTTTTATAAACTTACATAGGCAGACTTCTTCTTGGAGTTACACGTAAAAACCCTTTTGAGGGCATAAAACCAACTGCCTTTTTTCCCCATGCTTCTAGCATTACTGTGTCACCCTGAAAGAGAAGGAAACTTAACTTAATTGTCATTTCAAAAAGAACTAAATTGAACACATGCAGTGCGAACGCAACATCAGACACTTATTGTATTGAACAGAGATATTCTAGAACGAAACCCAAGATGGAGGCATTTTGAGCCTGCCGAGGAGAATGCAACACAAGCACTGCAGAAAAAACATAGATTGCCCACCTAAAACCAAATACATCAAAAATTTGCAAATCATCTAATTTACTCAGTTAGGTCCCCTTATTGATAAGAATCTTGAAGTAAAGTCATCACTATTATTTAAAGAAGATTTTTCCGTAAGTTCAAATTTGGAGTTTGCACATTTAGCTGTCATAAGGTGATCAAGGGAGAGGAAAATTATTCACCACATAGAAATGGGAAAACCAAAATAATGAATAAAGGAAAAGGCAACCAGGGAAATGAATTATTAGGCTATGTTGCTCAAACTCTTCAAAAATGTCAACAAGTGCGTGTCCAAATCTCTAAAAGTTTCTCCAAAAGTAGTGTATTTTTGGAGAATCCGACACGGGTGCAACATCGAAAGTGAAGAAACTGTGCAACTTAGTTTTTAGGTCCCTTTAATTTCTTTTCTAGATATTTCATTCTTTGAGTTGACTTTCAAATTCAAACTTCAAGAACAAGAAGGAATCAAACTAAAGGTCAATTTTTTAACTAGCTAAAGACAATAACACACAAGTTCATGTCATCTATCATCTAGATGATTTCATAATACTCTTCCTTTTTTCCTTTTTTTTTTCAAATATAAATAAATTCCTTGCTGCTTTTCAACCTTCTTCAAGATGGTGATGAGATAAGAAAAGAGAAACACAAGGGAGCAGAAAAAAATAGATACTTTATTACAATAGATGCTAAAATTACACTCTGATGATGAAATATGTTGTTTTGTCCTTATTTCCTTGACAATTATCAAGAATGTAACAGACAAATAATATCAAGAAATTATTAAAAAAAAGACAAACCCCCAAATTCTACTCCACATATAAAACACACACACAAAAAAAAAATCAAATTTTTAGTTCACAAAGGAGTAAAGAACACATTTTTTTGCCCTAATATCACCATCCAAACTTGCAGAGTTTACAGAAAGTAAATTAATTTATGAAAGAAAGAAGCCCCATGTACCTTAAGTTATGTTTAAAGTCCTCCATGAAAACCCCTTTCAGAGAAAGCTGAAACCAAAGCCAAAAAGCCAAAAGCCAAGTCCAACAAGCAACCCAAAAGCAAAACTTGAGCTACCCTTCTCTTCTCTTCTCTTCTCTCTCTCTCTCTCTCTAGAATCTTTCCCCCTTTTCTTCCTCCTAACCCCCTCCACTTTGTTATACTAATACTACCATTAAACTTGGTGCTCCTTTTAGACTTTTTTTAGTCTAATTACCCACTTATACAAAGAATCTGCTTCTTTGTTGCTTCCACAATTTATTAACCTTTTCTTTTTGTTCTTTTTTGACCTTTTTTTTCCCTACCTTTTCCAGTTTATACTTTCCTCTTTTTGTTCGGGCAACGTGAATTTAAATTAGTCAGAATCAAATGCGTGTTTGGTATGAAAAAAAGTGTTTTTTAATGTAAAATGTATTTTTGGAAAAAAAATTTGGACTTTTACTTACTTTTTAGTGTTTAGTAAGTAAGTAAAAAAATATTATCTCAAAAATATTTATATGTAATTTAACAGGAACTACAGAAGCATAATGGGATGAGAAGTGGAGTTGGGGATTGGTGAGATCGAGAGAAGATAATAAACTTGAAACGTCGGAACTTATTTTCTCTATTTCTAAATTGGAATCATTTTTCTCCTTTATAAAAAAATTATTATCAAACATAAAAAAAAATTAAAAATATTTTCCTCAGTAACAAATATAGCAATAGATGATAAACTAAAAAAAAAAAAACTGTCTAGGAATTTATTAATAATTCAATAAGGGGTAAACTGATAATAAATTAGTAATTAATTAATGGAGTTTGGAGCTGACCAAACAACTTAATTGTTTAATAGAGCATTAATTAATGACAATAAGTTTTTTTCTATTTTAAGTTATAAGTTATATGACTTTTCTCTCATTTGAAAACGTATAAAAATATTTAATATATTTCTAGTTTCGTATAACTTTCAAATTAGATACAACGAACTATTAAATTATTTTAAAATTTATGTAAACCTTTTTTTAATATTATCACCACATAAGTGGAGTATTAAATTTCTTATTCAGACAGTTTTATTTTTTTATTTTTTATTTCTGGTGGCCACTTTGTCAGTCAATAATTGGTGTGATCCAGCCTCAGCTATAACGGATATGTTTGGTTCTTTATTTTTTTATTTAATTTAATATATATTTCATTTCGAATATTGTCTCTGGTGACAATGACTGTGATATCATGGGAGAAGGAACACAACATAGTACAATAGCGTAATTTTTTTTGTTCCAATCGATATTTGATATTTGCATTAAAATTTAATTAATCTGAAATCATACGCGTAGTATAGTAACGTAATAAGTTAGAATTCTTTTTTTCTTTTTATAAGCATGATAATTCCGGAATTTTACATAATTTATAAGTAAGATATAAAAATATCTTAGCGCGTTGAATTAATAAATCACATATCTTTGTATCTCTTTAATAAATAAATATTTTTAATTACATGTTATTATAAATTTTTAAATACACATAATTCTACAAAGATTCACTAGTCTAATAAATAAACAATGATATTAACTGTCTATTATTTGATAAATCTTTCTATATGCTACGAACCAGTGGCGGAGCCAGAAATTTTAACAAGAGAGTTCAAAATCTGAGAAGTAAACACACGAACTAGTGGAAGGAGGTTCGACATCTATTATACATATCTAAAAGATAATTTTAACCATGTATAAATAGTAATATTTTTCATCGAACCCCCTCATTATATGCTGCCTCCGCCCCTGGTACAAACAATCTATATCAATCATGAGTCTTTTTTTTATTTTTTACATAAATCTAAAATTATATTTTTAAAAAATTATAAAATTCAAACTTATGAATCAAATTTTATATTTAAAAATCAAAATCATAATTTAAAGTTAAAACTAAAACTTTTTACAAATTTCATAAACTAACATCAATTTTTCAAAATTTTATGATCAAACGCTAAAAATTATATTCCTCCATTTGCATCAGCAATACTTTTTTTATGATTTGCTCATGTCATGTCAGATGAAAGTCAAGTTTGGTTTGGTGATGCAACAAACTTGTATATTAGTCAACTTCATCCTCATATACACACACAGAATCCTAGAAGTTTAATTTGTCTTCCTTGAAATTTTTTTATATAAATATGACTCTATTGATAATTGATAAATAAACGTATAAAGATGGTGAAATTTGATACAAAAACGTTTTTTTGAGATGGGATATATTAAAAGTATTTTGGAGTGTAAATAAAAGATGTAAATTAAATTTATAGGCGGTATAAATATAAATTCAGGGGTAAAAATGTATTTCTCGAGCGTTAAATTAGATTTTTTATTGTTTTAAAATTAGTTTTACCTTATATCATATTTTTTTGTTATTGATGTGATGATTATGTTATCACGTTATAGTGATTTTTTTCTAAAATATATAAATTAATAAAACATCTCTTATATAATATGACCCTCTTTAAATATGATTTTTTTTTTTAGAATACATGTATGAAATGGATACATAGAGATTCATAGCACTATGTTACGTTATTGAGGCAACTTATTCATTTTTTTTGTCATTGCTCTTTCACTTCTTTTTTTTCTTTCCTTCTTTGAAGTATATAAATAAT
Source organism: Solanum chiquidenum (assembly GCA_029582725.1). NCBI lineage: Eukaryota > Viridiplantae > Streptophyta > Magnoliopsida > Solanales > Solanaceae > Solanum > Solanum chiquidenum. The sequence goes on along the minus strand of JAJOOS010018698.1, from coordinate 846 downwards.
AACCAGTGCAATAGTTAAAGGTGAGACGGATTAGTAGATTTGGAGATCACCGATGATTTCATTTTAAAGATTATCTTGGTTATTATTTTGTTATTTTTTTAAATAATAATTATAACGGAAAATGGATCATATTTATCTTTATACTCTTAAAAAATGGTTATATTTAAGTTGGTCATATTTTTTTGATATATTAGTCCTTGCCATCCAACTTTGAGTCCATAATTGCCTTTGGACAGTTAAGTATTATGTCACCATTTTTATTATCCTACGTGGCTCCTACATGAATATATTTTTTATTATAATTAAAATTTTATTTCCTATTTAATATTTATTCAACCCATGCTTAAATAAAATCCTAAGAATAATAAGAGGCTCTGCTTCTTCTCGTTTACGGTTTAGCTCTCTCCAAATAATACATTATTTTAAAGATTCTCTCGGTTATTATTTTTGTTATCTTTTTTAAATAACAATTATAATATATATTTTTTCTATATTATTTGGATTTATTGATAGAACTATTCAAAATTTTACTTTTACTTATTTTTTTAGTAATAAAATTATTAAATTAACAATACGTGAGATATACTATTGATGAAGTTTATACTTGACCATATATGCATAATACGTCTCATCTCGCGCCCCACCTTTAAAATATTGATTAAAAGTATTTATTGATGCTTTAAGAAAAGTCATAATTAGTTTTTTCATTAGTCTATTATTTTAGTGAGAGTTGTGAAAATTTCATAAAATTAAATGGAAAAAAGTGGCATCGACCAAGAGACACAGGCCACGAGGCAACACCAATTGACCATTAGCTTTTGCATCATCCTTTAAAGTAGAGAATAA
>JAJOOS010018673.1:0-11471 GCA_029582725.1 Solanum chiquidenum | reverse complement strand
AGTGGTGGTTGTCGGTTAAAGAAACTCCCACAGTAGAAAATTGCATGGTTCCTCGAGGGGTTCTGCTTAGTATGGATGGGGGTATGGGACTTCATTCATGCATTGCACAAGTAGACTTCGAGAGGAAGCATGGTATTTTTAAGATATTATAAATATGATTTTTACGTCATGTTTTAATAGTTTTACAAGCTTTATATATTGCATGTGCCTTATTGCTTTATATATTGAGTTCAGTTATTCATGGGTTGAATAGAGCCAAGGTAAGTGTTCTCTTGTACTCCTTTCAAGATTAAGTTATTGTTTAGCGGTCCAGCTCGCATACTCGTACATTCCATGTACTGATGCCAGTTGGCCTGCATCTAATTATGATGCAGACGCAGGTACCCAGGATCAGCATCCAGCACGCTGTTGATCCAGCTGAGCACTCCAGAGTCAGTGGTGAGCCTCCTTGCTTTCCGGAGGACTCGGTTATTTTGTTCTCTTAGTTTTGTTTTATTAGGATGTTGTGGGGTCTATCCCAATATCCATCTCAGTATTTTAGAGGCTGCATAGACAGTCAGTCAGTTAGTTTTGAGTCTCTCATGCATGTATATATGTAAATATTCTATTTTGAGACTTGAGTTGCCTTTTTGGCCAGATTTTATCAGTTGGGTTGTTTTAAAACCTTTCATTGCATTGAGTTATGCTGTTGAGTTAGGTTTTCGCTGAGTTAAGAAAGCCAGGCCAAGGATTCGCTTGGGGGCCAGCAATGGTCTTCGAGTGCCGGCCACGTCCAGGGTGTAAGCTCGGGGTGTGACAAGATGGATTCTTAATGCATGACCTGGTCAATGATTTGGCCCAAATTGCATCTTCAAAACTTTGTATTAGGTTGGAAGATAACAAAGGATCTCATATGCTGGATCAAAGTCGGCACATGTCCTATTTAATGGGCTATGACGACTATGAAAAGTTGAAACCCCTCTACAAATTAGAGCAGTTACGGACATTGCTTCCAATCACTAACTATCACCGAAATAGGCTAAGCAATAGAGTGATGCATAACATTTTACCAAGACTAACATCCTTAAGGGCATTATCATTATCACGCTATGAGATTGTTGAGTTGGCAACTGACTTGTTTATCAAATTAAAGCTCCTAAGATTTTTGGACCTTTCTCAAACAACGATTAAAAGGTTTCCAAATTCCATTTGTGCATTGTATAACTTGGAGACACTTCTCTTGTCATCTTGTTATTGTCTTGAGGAGTTACCGCTGCAGATGGAAAAGCTGATCAACTTACGTCATCTTGACATAGGAAACACTTCTCGCTTGAAGATGCCACTACATCTGAGCAAGTTGAAAACCCTCCAAGTGCTAGCGGGAGCCAAGTTACTTCTAGGTGGTCGCGGTGGTTTGAGAATGGAAGATTTGGGTGAAGTGCAGAACTTGTATGGATCTCTATCAGTTTTAGAGTTGCAAAATGTGGTTGATAGAAGGGAAACTGCGAAGGCAAAGATGAGGGAGAAGAATCATGTTGAGAAGTTATCATTGGAGTGGAGCGAAAGTGTTGCGGACAATTCACAAACTGATAGAGACATACTTGATGAGCTACACCCTCACATAAACATTAAACAACTCCAAATCACCGGATATAGAGGAACAAAATTTCCAAATTGGCTAGCTGATCCTTTGTTTCTTAAGCTAGTACAATTGTCTCTTAGCAACTGCAAGGACTGTGATTCCTTGCCAGCACTAGGACAGCTTCCTTCTTTGAAATTCCTTTCGATTAGAGGGATGCATCGAATAACAGAGGTGACGGAAGAATTCTATGGTATTTCATACTCCAAAAAGCCTTTTACCTCTCTTGAGAAGCTTGAATTTGAAGGGATGCCGGAGTGGAAGCAATGGCACATACTAGGAAATGGAGAGTTTCCTACACTTGAGAACCTTTCAATTGAAAATTGTCCGAAGTTGATGGGGAAGTTGCCTGAAAATCTTTGTTCTCTTACAGAATTGAGTATTTCAAGATGTCCTGAACTCAATTTGGAGACACCTATCCAACTTTCAAGTTTACAAATATTTGGTGTTTTTGATTTTCTTCTTTTTTTATGAGGCTGGATTGTTTACATCCCAACTTGAGGGAATGAAGCAGATTGTTGATTTATCTGTTGGTGATTGAAACTCTCTTACCTCCTTACCTTTTAGCATACTACCAAGTACCTTGAAGATAATATGGATATATCATTGCCGGGAACTGAAATTAGAGTCGCCAGATGGTGAGATGAGTTATTACAACATGTTTCTCGAGGATTTGACATTGGAAGAATGTGATTCTATATCACCTGAGTTGCTCCCAAGAGCACGCACTTTGTGGGCAATAAGTTTCCCCAACCTTACAAGGTTCTTAATTCCTACTGCCACTGAAACTCTCTCTATTTGGAGTTGTGAAAATCTTGAAAAACTTTCGGTGGCATTTCCATCTGCGATAACGTATTTGCATATTGACGACTGTTCGAAGTTGAAGTGGCTGCCAGAACAGATGCAGGAACTCCTTCAATCTCTTAAGGAACTAATTCGGGAAAATTGTCTAGAAATAGAGTCATTTCCTGAATAAGGATTGCCCTTCAATTTACAAAAACTTGAGATCCTTCATTGCAAGAAACTAGTCAATGACCGAAAGGAGTGGCGTTTACAGAAACTTCCCTGTCTCAGAGATTTAGTGATCGAACATGATAGAAGTGACAAAGAGATTGAACATTGGGAGTTGCCTTGCTTTATTCGACAGCTTACCATAGGCAATCTGAAAACATTAAGCAGCCAAGTTCTCAAAAGCCTCACCTCTCTTCGATAACTATGTATTGCAAATTTACCTCAAATTCAGTCATTGCTGGTACAAGGCCGGTTTTTTCTCCTTTTCGCACCTCACTTCGCTTCAAAGTCTACACATCAGGAATTTCCCTAATCTCCAATCACTTTTCGAATCAGCACTGCCCTCCTCCCTCTCTCAGCTGACCATCCAGCATTGCCCTAATCTCCAATCATTTTCCGAATCAACGCTGCCCTTCTCCCTCTCTCAGCTTACCATCCAACATTTTCCTAATTTCCAATTACTTTCCGAATCAACACTGCCCTCCTCCCTCTCTGACTTGACCATCCAGGATTGCCCTAATCTCCAATTACTTCCAGTGAAAAGGATGCCCTCTTCTCTCTCTAAACTGTATATTTACGACTTTCTATTGCTCAAACCACTACTAGAATTTGACAAGGGGGAATACTGGCCAAATATTGCTCAAATTCCCATCATAGAGATCGATCAGGAATTTTCGTGATGATAAAACGAATGGTTCTCCAACAGATGTAAGTTATTCTTTTCCCTCAAAAGCTTTCTATTTTTGTTTACTACACTTTGCTTTTTTGCTTATTCTTTTCCTTTTAAAATCTTGTTGAGCAGTGTGGAGCATTTATTGCTCAAACCATAGCTACTAGCCGAAAATGTTGATTGGGAGATTTGGGGGGGGGGGGTGCACTTACTGATCATTTTGTCATAATACTCTTTTCTTAAAGGTATTAGTCTAATAATTTCTTTTATATTTTACAAAATATGTTCTATATATTGTATATCTTGGGTTCTTTGATATGCTTCTATATTTTCTTTTATTAGATTTCCTAATAAGGTTATATTTTCAATAGTCTCCTGCCAATATTGTAAATATTTGTAATTTATCATTAGTCTGAATAATCTAATTCTAAATCGCTAATATTAATTCGTTCTAGGTCTGTATATATTTCATGTAATTCTATCTCATACCATGTTTGAGTTGTTAGTTCTAGTTCTTCGTAGTCAAATATTTTTTCCCATATTATTCGCCTTAGTTCAATAATTTTTATATCTTTGAGAGTATATAAAATCAGTGTTTTATAATTCAATATCATTTCATCATGTAGATAAGTAGTCATGTTGTTCTGCTGTTTAATCAATAATTCCCTCATATCATATGCATAATTGAATATTATTCATATTAGATCATTATAAACTAGATTATTTTCAATCATGTTTCCCTGTCACTATTAACATCGTACTTTCAAAGGTACTTTCTTCCTAAACAGCGCCTCAACTCTGTTTACTCCCCTCACAGCTTCCTTGCCTATGGTTTCAACTTTAGGATGGCATAGTTCTGGAAGTTTTTCCTTCTTTCCTCATGTTAATAAACTAGAAAACATGCTTCAAATAATTTTAGTATATAATAACTAATATAAACTTATTTAATCATGCTTTACGATATTCAGGAACTAATAGATTTAGCTATGCATAATCATAAATAGGTATACATGTTCTTCTATAAGTGTGATATCTGGTATATTTTGCTCCATAGATTAGAAACTTTGATATTTATTTGAATATTTTTGTTTACAAGAGGCTTGCTTTCCGTCGAGAAAGTCTTGCCTTAGATGTGCCTAATGGCTTTCTATTTATACTAGAAGAGACGTCTAAATTCTTCCTAATCTATACTATTTCTACTTTACACATGTCCTCAATAATTTACACACTAGCCTATCCCACTATCTATAATTACATCTTTACAATAAGTCAAACAACTTTAAAATATTTTACATCTTTTGATGCTTTTTCTTTTTATCTTGTCGGATGTCATTTCTGCTTTTTATCTTGTCGTTGGCTTTCTTCATTCTAGCTGGACATCTGGAATTACATTGTCTTCTCCATAGCATTTTGAGCATTGATGATCTAGATATTTTTGTCCAATAGTCTTGCAATATTTTGTCATTATCTCTGGTGAAATAAAAAATTTCCGTATTGCTCTTGTAGTTGGCTGATGTTCTGGTTTTAATAAACTCAATATCCATTGTCTTGTTTCCTTCATATCTGCTTCTTTTTTTTCTCTGTAATTTGAATATATCATAGTTTGTTCTCTTGAATAATATCTCCATACTGAATTTCCATTTAGATAATTGGTTGTTAACTCGTTCAAAATAGTAGCAATTCCAATAATCCGCTTTTTGGCATAAAATTCCGGTATCTCTACCTTTTGTATCTCGTCTTGTAATTCTATTTTTTCTGGTATTATCATCTCCCTGGTTAATCCAATTTTGATGACTTGTATGATAAGTTTAATTTCATCATATAATATTTCTGTTGGTGCTGTATAGAACTTTATATAGAAAAGTGTTCCCTTAGTTATTCTTTTATAATGCATAAATGCCTTATGTAACTCTGGTATTGTTGATATCTCATCTCCTGTTTGAGTATATACAGTACTTAATAGTCTATAGTTATAGCAAGTTCCTACTAGATTGGTATTTGTTCCTGGTTGTGCAATTAGCTTATTATAACCCTGTAGATTTTGTGTGATATAGTCTTCGTGGGGTTTTTTGTAATTTTGGATCTTGGATTTTGGTTTTAAAAAGTCTGTATTTTGTGGATATTTTCTATGTAACCTCTGGTTATATGATTATAAGTCTTTTTGTTATGTCCTAAACTTTCTTTATATGTATTTAGCTGGGGTGGTATGAATAATGGTTCCTTTTGGATTTTGGATATGAATGGTTTTTCGAATATCTTATTCATATTGGTATTAACGTATCTGGTTTTGTTTTCTTCTTTTGTTGCAGATGCGCTTCCTGTAGCTGTATGTAACAAATCGTTATGGGTTTTTAGGTGTTTCCCAACGTCACCTTGTAGCTCTGGATTTTTAAAGTCTTTTGATCGGCTTAGCTCCGCAATTTTATAGTCATGCTGCTGACTTCTTATTTGTTGTAGCTCTTTTTCTATGTTATCCACTTTTGTACAAAGCATAGTCGTTGCTTTGAGTATATCTTCTATTGTATTTTCTTTCTCAGTTTGAGTAGCTTTGTCTTGATATGTAATCTGCAATAACATTTTTGTTAGTACTTATCACTTCTATTGTAAAAGTAAAATTTAATATATCTAGTACTAGTCTCCGTATCTCTTTGGTTGTTACTGAATCTTGTACCTTTCTTGTTATCCACCATTTTACCTGCGTGTTATCTGTCCTTACAATAAATTTGTTATACACAATATATGGTTCAAAGGCTAATAAATATTTATATATTGACTATAATTCTTTCCTATTTATTTCCCATTTTATTTCTGGATTTGTAAATGTTCCTGAATAGTATCTGCAATGATGTTCTACTTTTTCTTTATCATATCTATATTTTAATACTCCTCCGTAGTTTATTTAACTTGCATCTGATTCTACTATATAATCGAATTTTTTATTTTCATCTGGAAAGTATAACTTAGGTAACTTTTTGCATAGTGATTTTATTTTTCGTATTTGTTCTTTATCTTTATCATCAAAATGATATTCCACATCTTTCTTTAATTTTTTATGCAATGGTTTTAAATTTTCTGCTAATTTAGGTATGTATTCTCTTACTTGATTAACTAATCCTAGAAACGATTGTAATTTCTTTTTCGTATCTATTTGTTCTTTAGAATTTATTATTTTTGTACTATGTGTGTTTGCATCTTTTTACCATTTTTATCTATTTGTATTCCTAGAAATTCTATTTGAGTTTTCATTATTTCTGTCTTTTTCTTACTTAGGCTTATCCCTGAGTATGTTATAATATGTATAAATTTTTCTAGTAATTTTATATGTTCATCTTGTGTTCTTGAGTATAATAATATATCATCTATGTATATTATACAATTCTCTAGTTGGTTAAAGTAATTGTCCATAAAACGTTGATATCTTCCTGGTGCATTTTTGTATCCAAATGGTAATACGTTCCATTCATAAAATCCTTGTGGTACTGTGAAAGTTGTTAGCTTTTTAGATTCTTCTTCTAATTTGAGGTGATAAAATGTTGACTTACAATCAAATTTACTGAAGTAATTATATCCTTGGATTTAACTTATTTTTAATATTTTATGTGGTATTGGGTAGTTATATGTTTTTGTTTTTGCATTTAGATTTCTATAGTCAATAACCATCCGGCTTTTTCACCGTTTTTGCTCACTATGTTTATTTACTATAAATGCTGGGCTTGTATGTTTACTATTACTTTCCTGTATGTATTTATTTTCTAATAGTTCTTTTATATGCATTTTGAATTCTGTTAGATCATTAAAATTATATTTTAATGGTTTTTGGGTTATTATACTATTATCATCAATTAGTTCAATTTTAACTTTTGTTTTATGTTTTTCCCATCCTTTTAAAGGGTTTTCACTATATAATAGTTCTAGCTTTTCTTGAATCATTTTTAGTCTATCTATGGAAAATATAATTAATTCTATCTTATGGTCACTTTCTTTAATATTTTCTAATTTTTGGGTGATTTTTTCACTTTCTTTTATCCATTGTGTGGTTTTTCTATTTTTATTGTTTACCCTTTTTGCTCATATTTTTTGTTTACATGGTGTGGTAAACTATCAGTGTGTTTTTGTTATTACGTGTGGATATAATTTTTCTAAGAATGTCATTCCTAAAAGCATATCTTTGTTTGTAAATTCATAACTGTGTATTTCTTCTATAATTAGTATCTTATCCCATATCTGTAATTTTATATTCTTTGCTTTATATGTTATCATACTTCCTTCATTATTAAATCCTGTTACCACTATTGGTGTTTTTAATTTTTCCCATATTTCTTCTGGTAAACAATTATATTTACACATATTAGCTTTTGCTCCTGTATCTATCATTGGGGTATAATATCTATTGTAATATTTTTCTATTATTACCTTTGCAAGTATATATATTTTCATAATGTTGTCCTTTTTATTATTACTTTCTTATTTTTATAGTTTATGGTTAATTGTGTATTTTCTAAGTTATATGATTTCATTTCTTCTAACCATTTTATTCCTAGTATGATGTTCTTATCTCCTTGATAGATTTTAAATTTTATCAACATTAATATTCCTCCGATAATTCTTTCTTTTTCTGTTGTTTCCTCATAATTTAATAATAATTTTGGTAATTCTGGGCCTATTTGTTCTTTAGAGTTTATTTCATCTTCTGTTACTAGCTCTCTTGTTATATAATTTTCTTCTTGACCAACATTTATTAGTATGATGTACTTTCTTTGTTCCATTATTCCGGTTATATAGTAATGGTGTGGGTTTATTTCTTTTGTCATTTGTTCCATTGATTTTTTTTATATTTGAGGTGTTTCATAACTATAACCTATTCCTTTTATCCTTTTTGATGTACTTATTCTATCACTTTCTATTTCTAAATCTTCTTCTATATCTATTTCTTGATAACTATAATCATTGTTATCTATTACTGTAACAATTTGTTCAAAAGGGTTTTCTATTTTTATTCTATCTATCTTATTTTTTGATGTTATCTTATGCTTTGTTGTTAGTACATATAAGTTTTTACATCTTGCTGTGAATATCTTGCTTCCTGGGGCTAATTCTATTCCTGACATTTTTCAATATAATACTAGGGATTTATCTATGTTTCTATCGCTTATTGCTACTGAATAATTGACACTTATTATAAATTTAAATTTTTGGTATATTAGGTTTCCTTTTACCGCACTTATTATGCTTTTTTCTATAGGTTCCACTATCCTATCGTCTGCTAGATATATTTCTATAGGTGTATCCATTCCTTCTCTAAAACAAGCTTTTATTAGTATCTCCGTTCCTCCTAGGTGTACATATTTTATTGGGTCTTTAGCTTTAATTTCTTGTATTTCTTTATTTATTATCCGTTTATTTATTATTGGTATTTTTGCCTTTCCTTTGGTATATTTACAATCTATTATGTGCTCTTTTTGACTTACAACGTAATATTCTTCCTTTTGTCTTTTAAATAAATTCTTTATTATAGGTACCTTAAATATTTTTTCTACACTTAGGTCTAATTCTTTTCCTTTTATTTGTTCAAATATGTTAATATCAAATATAATTTTTTGTTCTGAAGATTCTTCATTTAAGTGTTCTTGTGTTATTATCTTTATATCCTTTTTAGTCATGTATTATCATATAAATTATCTTCTTCTGGTAGTTCTTCTTCGTTTAATTCATTCTCAGATAAGGATAATTCATATATACTATCATCACTTTCTAGCTCATAGTCTATATATTCTATTTGTATATATTCTTCATTGTCTATTATTACTTCGGATATTTATTTTTTCTTGGGATTTTTAGGTAGTTTGCAATCTTTAGCTATGTGTCCTAGTTTTCCGCAATTATAACACGTACATTCGGTTATTTTTTTCTTTGGTTTATATGGTCTTTTAGTTTTATAATCTCTTATGTAGTACTTTCTACGAGGTTTCTTATATTTGTATTGAGATTTATATTTTTTATATTTTCTCTGTTTTCTGTATTTCTTTCTATAGTAGTTATCGGTACATCCAAATTGGGGTGCTACCTTATCTTTACAACATGACAGGTTTTTTATTATAGTTTTTTCCATTTTCATTTCTTCTCTATATTTTTTACATATTTCTGAATACCATTTTTGTAAGAATCTTATTCTTGCTCCTAAAATATCTTGTAGTCCTGCTTCATTCCAATCTTTTATTATCTTTGAACTAAAGGGTTCTGGTAATTTTGTGAAGTATAATCTTCTTATTTCCTTTCCTTCTTCTGTACTATATGCTCCTTTGTAATAATATTCTCTAAATACACATGTATATTCTTCTATATAACACATGTTGCATATTGCTAATTTTAACATTAGATTTCTATTTAGCTATTTTTCTTTATTTTGTTCTTATGTTTCTGTGGTTGTACTACTGAATTCATTTCTTATAGCTATTTCATATTTATTTAATATGTCAATTGGTGTTGTTGCTATTTCACCGTCTATTCTTTTATTATTTTTTAATATTTTTATACTTTATTTTGTTAGGTTTTGTAACCATAGTTTTACTGTTCCTATAAGTGTTCTTTCTATGTATCCTGGTACTTCTGACATTCCTATTTTATTATCTATTATTTGTTTTGATATATATTCTATCCATAGTTGAATTGTTTTATTTATGTCCATTACGCAATCTAGATCTAAGAAGTTATTTTGTGTAGTTGTTGGAATTGGTGTCCATTTCTTATTTAACCTTTTATTCCATATACTATTGTCTATATCAGATTGTTCATAACTAGCTGTATAATATGTTGGATTTAATCTTTTTGGATTTTTGAATCCTGATGTACTTGCTTTTACATCTTCTTTTACATCTTCATTAATATCTTCTGTGTTTATTTCTGTAAACTTTTGTGCTATATCTTGTTCTTCAATATTTGCTAAAATTTCTGTATATGTTTCACTTATGTCCGAACCTTGTTCTGTGTGGTCTTCGTTTATATCATCAATTCTTAATTCTTCATTTTGATCTAGTTTATTAGGGTCTTCTACTTCTTGTAATTTTTCCTTAAATCTTTCTATTTCATCTTTCAGTTTTGTTTCTAGTTCTCTTTCTTTTCGTTTAACTATATATAGTTCTTTTAGTGTAGCTAATTCTCTTTCTAATTCAATTATCTTAGCATTTTTTGTTTCTTCAATTTGTTGTACTTCTTGTTTTGCTTTTTGTTTTATTATTTCCATCTCCTTTTTTCTATCTATTTCTTCATTTTCTTTTGCTATCCGTACCATGGCTGTTAGACTATCTTCTAATCTTAATGTTTCTTTTTCTAGCATTAGATTTAAATTTTCTCCTATTTTTTTATATCTTCGTCCTAAGTTTGAAAATATTATTTTTATTTTTAATCTGTCCTGATTTTCATATGTTTTTTCGTCTATAGCAAATTCTTCTTTATTCATTTACAAATTGTGTTTTAATTTATATTCAATTTGTTGTATTTGCATCTGTAACTTAAATATTGTTTTTCTTTGTGCTAATATAGATTTTTGGCATACCGCTGCATATATGTTGTAATTAAGTCTTTCCTGTTTATGTCTCATCTCCTGACGTTTTTCTATTACTATCTTAATCATTTCTTGTTTGGTTTGTTCTTTATTCATACTATCTAGGTCTGATACCATTTTTTTTTGGGGGAGGGGGTGCACTTACTGATCATTTTGTATAATCATTTTGTCATAATACTCTTTTCTTAAAGGTATTAGTCTAATAATTTCTTTTATATTTTCCAAAATATGTTCTATATATTGTATATCTTGGGTTCTTTGATATGCTTCTATATTTTCTTTTATTAGATTTCCTAATAAGGTTATATTTTCAATAGTCTCCTGCCAATATTGCAAATATTCATAATTTATCATTAGTCTGAATAATCTAATTCTAAATCGCTAATATTAATTCGTTCTAGGTTTGTATATATTTCATGTAATTCTATCTCATACCATGTTTGGGTTGTTAGTTCTAGTTCTTCGTAGTCAAATATTTTTTCCCATATTATTCGCCTTAGTTCAATAATTTTTATATCTTTGAGAGTATATAAAATCAGTGTTTTATAATTCAATATCATTTCATCATGTAGATAAGTAGTCATGTTGTTCTGCTGTTTAATCAATAATTC
>JAJOOS010018663.1:0-12866 GCA_029582725.1 Solanum chiquidenum | reverse complement strand
ATATTTGTATGCTATAGCAAAGTTTGCATAATTACGCTCCATAGCAAACATAAATATGTATATTTCGCTATACATATACAAAAGAAAGCAGTTGTATAATCTGCTTTGGTATACATATACAAAAAGATCAATTGTATAAAGTGAGGCGAGTGAGCGAGCAAGATCTGGGAGAGGGGAACGAAAAAATATGTATATATACAATTTTCACGCATTTTATACATTTGCGTTTTTGTATAAAGTGAGAGACGCGTGATCTGGGAGAGTGGCGAGCGAGATCTGGGAGAGGGGAGAGAGGGGAACAAAAATATATGTATATATACAATTTTCTCTCGTTTTATACAGACACAAACGCACTTTATACAATTTACGTTTTTTGTATAAAGTGAGAGAGGCGAGTGAGAAGCGAGATTTGGGAGAGTGGCGAGTGAGATCTGGGAGATGGGAACAAAAATATATGTATATATACAATTTTCTCTCGCTTTATACAAACACAAATGCACTTTATACACTTGCGTTTGTATAAAAAACGAGAGAGGTGAGGGAGAGAACGAGAGTGGCAAGCGAGATTCACCAGGAGAGAAGTGAAATAGCAATAGTTTGCTATGGGGTACAATTAAATCAAACTATATTTATAACATTTAATTTGAATTAATAGTTTGCTATTATATACAATTTTTCCTTTTTTTATAGTCGAGAAATTCGTCTGATATTAATTTATAAAATCAATCACAATCTTCAAAATTCAAAAATAGTAAACCTTTTAAACTTAGTTTGCATGAGGCAAGACTCAAATTCGTCGTTAACTTTTATCATATAGAACCAAGACGCGGGCTATTGCTCACATTGCATTATTATCTAAGATGGGAGCCTCTTTTTCACTCTGATTCACTCTCCTCACTGCCTTTAATCAGGAAATAAATAATTAATACTAAGAGTAAAACATGATTTATTTTTTTGGTCTTTTTTGATATATATGAAAGTGAAAAATAAGTGTGAAAATCTATATTTGAAATAGCAAATAAGTAAAAAAAAACATAAAATATCTATTTTTGATACATGAGTCAAGTAAAATAAAACAGACGAACATAAAATATCTATTATTGATATATGCTGAAGTTGAATAGCAAAAACCTCAAGAATTTGAAAAGGGTAATAAAGAAGCATGCATTTAATGCAACTTTCTTGTTCTATTACGTCAATCATTCAATTTTTTTTCCTATGGTTACATTAATGCAATGGTAGTAAACAGTAATATTTTTTTTGGTTTTTCATCCGGTGATAGTATTCACATTGGAGTCGTTTAAATCTGAATATCCGGTGATCACTATCCACATTGGAGTTCGTTTAAATCTGAATATGCGCTAGAAAGTCCCACATTAGGAGGTCCAACTTTCCATAGCCAGAGAACTCGAATGTGAGACTCCCAAATTAAGAATGAAGGAATACTTACCATTCTACCGCTAACTCTCGTCGGTGTAAACAGTAGTATTTGTGTAAGCACATCATATCATATCATGTCATTTAATGTGTAGCCGGCTATGGAGTTGCTGATACTTCTTACACTCTATCTGCTGTCCTACTCCATTTGATAGGTCAATTTTCTTCTCTTTATTTACTTTTCCCTCCTCCTAGGAACACTCATCATCTCCTCTATTTTTCAACTTAAAAGTTTAAAAACTTGACTTTTTGTTGATCATTGACAAGTAAATTTTAGTGTGTGTATGAAAAAGAGGAATGGGGAGAACACCATGTTGTGATAAAAATGGTCTAACAAGAGGACCTTGGACCCCTGAAGAAGATGAAAAACTTGTTCAATTTATCAACAAGAATGGTCATGGTAGTTGGCGTTCACTCCCAAAACTTGCAGGTCTATTTCACTACTCTTCTCATGTTCCATGTTACTTTTATCCCTTTCTTGTCCCAACTCTCCGCTGCATCTTCGTCGGATCCTCTAAAAATGCACTATTTTTTTTTTTGAAATGCACTATTTTTTTTTTGGAGAGTCTGACAACAAAGTTTTTAACCATTTTGCCTCCTACCTCAATGAGTAACAGGGGATTAGTTTCAATTTTCTCCTATGTGTTATATTTTATTCAGTTTAATGACATTAATATTTGTTTTGTTTTCTAGTTATCTAGTTTATGGTTTATTTGGCTTGGTGAACTCTATAATGTTATAAAATTCATTTATTTGATGTAAAAAAATGAAGGAAATAGAGAAGGGGTACTTTGATGTTTTCCTTCTTTTGGTGTGAAAGAAACCAATTTACCCTTTGATGAGCATTAATGTTCTTCCAATTTTTCATGTGAAAGGTGATTCTTTTACTCTTGAGCTTACTTTTCTGTTTTACTAAATGACATAAATTACCCTTTCCAATTCACTTGTACTTCAAAGTGCTGTTCTACTTTTACCTTTAATCAGCAAAATAGTAAAAATTTTCTTTCTGGAGATGCTCTCTTTTTTCTCTTCACTTAATGGCATATTGGGAACTTAGTAAAGATGTTAAACTAGTGGGAATTGTTCCTTGTTTAAGGCTGCCTTTGGTATTCTTTTGTTGTAGTTATCATTAGGTCTTTGTTTCTCTTATCCATGTGTACACTTAAGAATGTTGAGCTAATCGATGGATGATTTATGGAAAGACACTTACAATGTTGGGCTCAACACATATCCTCTTATGTGAACGTGAGCCAATTTTCTATGTTGGTGCCAAATGTAATCCGAGTGAACTAGCCTCGATGCGGTGCTGGTTCACTGCTTCCAGCCTTGTTACAGTTTCCTGTCTGGCTGGCTAATACCATAGATCTTTAGTTATTGTAACCAGCTTGAGCAGCTGATATTGTGTTAGACTAATGCTGTTTGTAGGAGAGTTTAGAATGATAGAGTAATAGAATAAAATGGTAACATTGGTCTCTATGGTATCATAACCTCATAGTTTGCCTGAATTCTTGTCAACTGTTTTCCACTTTTTCACTATCAGGTCTTCTTCGTTGTGGGAAAAGTTGTCGTCTTAGATGGACAAATTATCTAAGGCCAGACATCATACGAGGTCCTTTTAGCCCCGAAGAAAAGAAGCTTGTCATACAGTTACATGGCATTCTTGGAAACAGGTTGGTTTTTGCCTTATGTAGTTGCATGCTTAACTTCTAGTATTTCTTAGTACTCGTTTACGTAATGTAAAAAACACTATAAGCATCATTTATATTTCAATAACTATGAATAATCATTACTAAGTTTATCTAGATGGGCTGCAATTGCTTCACAATTACCTGGGAGGACAGACAATGAGATAAAGAATCTGTGGAATACTCACCTGAAAAAGCGCCTGCTTTCCATGGGCATTGATCCTCAGACTCATGAACAGTACTCTGACCCCAATGGACTGCTGAGAAGACCAGCTACATCACCTTCAGCGCGTCACTTGGCACAATGGGAAAGTGCTAGGCTTGAAGCTGAGGCTCGTCTTTCCAGAGAGTCCCAATTCTTGGTTCCATCATCAGTCGGAAGGTCTGAGACTGACTATTTTCTGCGCATATGGAACTCAGAGATAGGAGAGTCATTTAGGAAATTCAAGAAAGGAGAAAAAAATGCTTGTCAAAGTCCACCCTCTCAAGCATCTTCGTGTACAAAGTATGGATCAGCTTCAGGCATTACGACTGAGGTTGAACTCGATGTTGTTGGTTCACCAGTGACAGGAAGCAACCAAAATGAGTATAAAGAGTGGAAAAATGGTCAACCATATACAGAAGATTTCTTGCAAGGATCAGACATGTCTAGCTCCAACGCCATGGAAGATTCATCTGAATCAGCATTGCAACTTCTTTTGGATTTCCCTAGTAACAATGACATGAGCTTTCTAGGACATAGTGATTCCTATAGCTTGTATCCCTTTTGAGTGAAAGCTCATTGATCTGCCCTTAACCAGAATAATATGCAGTGTGCTTCTTTCTCTGATATCAGTGGCTCCGAAACGTCGATTTTGAAAAAAATTCTGCTGGTTATTTTAGTAGCTCCAGCTGTGGAAAGAACACATATTCTAACTCTACTATATATTAATGTCATAGCAATAGGGCTATCTCAGTTCCATCAGAGGAAAAGACAAATGCAGTTTCCCTCTATCTTTTGTAATAGCAATAGTGCTATCATGCATGATATTTTGTAATAGAAATTCAGGCCTGTGTTATGTTCTATATAAGTCATGCTTACATATTACAGTTTTTATTTTTTTTGGCCAACCTGAATAGCAGCAAGCAAACAGTAGAAACTTCATGACACAAACTAGGAACACCAAGTGATTCTTGACAACATTTCAACATTGTAGTTTCCAGACATTTTATACATAATCTCAGATACAGTATGAAGTATTAGTAGAAACCTCATGACACTTAACTTTCATGAGTGCTTTTCTTACACAAACTACGAAAACTCGATATGTTTGAAACACCGAATAAAGAGCAACAAGCATGAAAATTCACAAAAGAGAATGATACATTTCATGGCTTTAACATCCAAGGCATCCAATCTTCTTAGGGGCTTGTCCCGTAGCACGATACTTGGCAGCCATCTCCTCTGCTTTAAGAAGTTCTTCTCCTCGTCTGGCTTCAACCATAGCTCTCTTTTCCTCTGCCTCCATGTGAACTGCAGCTACTCTATTTTTAATCTTCTCTGCATATTCTGCTTTCTTTTGCTCTAGTTGTTCCTGCAAAATTTGTAAGGAGGTTATCAACATCATTAAATATTTCTCTTGACAATGATAAATGTCGCATCCTATGCATTACCCATATTTTGGTCAGCATTGGACGACAAAAAACAGTTTCTAATGTCTTAAGTACCCCGTTTAGCTACTACTAACGTTTCTCGATATGCTTAAGAAAATAAGAGTTTTTAGATGACAACCTAGCTTGCAGCCAGAATGCGGAGTATCTCATGAAAGAATATCACAGAATAGTTCAAAATGAGACATCTTCCACAAATTTATCATGTTTTCAAGTATTTCCATGATCAAAATTATTGAAGAAGCATGTATACTAGATTTCGAGCCTGGTTACCTCAAGTTTCTTCAGTTTAGCTTCAATATTTGCTTTCTTGGTGTTCTCCCATGTTCCAACTGAAGAGAGCTTCTTTTCGGCCCTATTCAATAATAAAGCAAGGTGATGACTTGGGTTATTGAATTGGCAAAAGGCTTTTGAGTATAGATGAATGGTATATCAATGCCGGGCACAAAATTTAGAACATTTCCTAGATTCATTCCACTAGTAAATGAATATCTATACAAATGTTTGCATTTTGAACCAAAAAAGGTAGACAAGAACATGAAAACATGTATAAGATAGCAATAAAAATAATAGAGGATGCATAAAGCATCCACAAACAATTGTTGTGCAACTTCAAAAGTGACGATATCCATATAGGCAATGAAGTTTTTGTCTGTACATTTTTCTTGAATAACACAACAAGTTAGAAATCTTACTTGTTATTCACCTTGCTTTTTTCACTTTCTTCCCATGCCTTGATATAGGAATTCTTTTTCTCTGTTTCAAGGTGTGCGAGAGCAACATCTGGCGGGAAAAAAATGAATGAACTTGTTAACTGCTGAGAGTGAGATGTGACCGGCTCTAATAAACTCAATTCCTTTGCGGTATTTTGTCACATAACAGGATAAGCTCCAACCGAAGTTGCCTAAGCCAGCTATTAAATAAATTCTTCATGAAATATTTCAATATGCAACATAAGCACATCCCTATATACTTAGAAAAGTTTCAAGAATTACTATTGGTGCATACCTCTGTCGAGGGATCCCTTTGAACTTTTCTTTGTAGAAGAGTCAGGCTCTGCCAAAATCAGTAAATGAGAATATATCATCAGTCGCGGAATATTTCCCTCGAGACACAAGTAGTTCATATATGTGCTTTCTCTACAACTTTTCAATCAGAAATTAGTTACAAAAATCACAGAACTTCAAGAATGTGATCAGCCAAGTTAACACCAATGATGCCCCCAAGGCCTAGTTCGAGTGGCAAAAGATGGAGGATTTGCGGCTTAAGTTGCAGGTTCAATCCCCACACTACGTAAAGCGAAGTCCGGTATTTAAGTGGAGAAGGGTAGAGGGGCGGGATCATTATCCACCGAGTTTAGAAGGCAGTGATTGGTCCAAAGGGCGGGTGACAGACGGATTTATCGGTTATCAAAAAAAAGAAAAAGTTAACACCAATGATCTATTTGAAATGCATCAAATTTTCATCATAACAATACTAGGAGATACTATTATCAACTTTCTATTTAAATGAAGGTTAGTGTCCGAGTCCGTTTGTGTGCACCTCGATTATTCCATGTGGTACCTGCTATCCTACAAGTGCGGGTACCAAGTGACTCTACAGTAGGTATCACCTACCCGCCTTCACTACAATCATTATCTACCAATGATTCCCAGAGTACTAATTCTTTTGATCAAGGTAAACCAGAGTGGCCATCCACTAATTCTATTGATTAAAGTTTAAACCAGAGTGGCCATCCACTAATTAAGCAAGGCATCTAATCATATTGATTTATTTTTGCCAAAAAGTAAAGGAGAGATATTGGACCTATTAATGATCTTTAAAAAACAGTATACCAAGTCTTTCCAATAATTCAAAAGTTGTTAGGAGTATAAAGGCATCAAAATCAGTTGAGTCCAGCTAGATAGGAACAATAATAGATTTAGATGCCTCAACTGAAAATAGATCAAATTAATAAAGACAATCAAAACACAACTCCATCTTCAAGAATTTCAAATAAAGCGAAAAAATACTTGTAATAATATGTAGTAGCTGTATATGGGATCAAAATTCAAATCTATGATATTATGTGACTATCTATTTTGAGATAAAATTTGATTGCATGTTTGAGGTAAATTAGTTGAGTTAGATGATTTTGCTAGTTTTTAGAAATTGCGAGGTATAAACCATATTTTAAAAAAAAGTATTTAAGTCTAAAGATTCTTTGCAAACAGTATGGCAAAGCCAACTTCAACTCCAACTACAACTTTGAAAATTCCAAATAAAGTGAATATTTTAATTTACATATAGGCTATAACTCTATCATTTAAACATGATTAATTAATGTATATTTTTACCTCGATAAATTACCTAACCAACCATGTTTAACTGATTTTGTCTGCTGAATAAATAATTAACCTAAATCAGAATCGGGCAGTAATTTTTTTTTTCTTTGGATGCTTTGTGGTCTTCAAATATTCAACAGAAACTTCAAACTTGTGCTTATTATCAAACTTCTCCAAGCAAAAGGTTTAAACCAAAAATTTAGAAGAATCTTAGCCCGTTCAGTTGGTTGGCTACTTGAACTTTTATCTTCATATAGGTGAAAGTTCGATTTTCAATTAGAAGAATCTCAGTAGTTCCAGTTGGTTGGCGACCTACTTAAACTTTTACGTTATTGATAAGGGTTCGATTCTCCACCTCATTTCCATTTTAGTGTTTTAGAGCAACGATTTAACAATGAATAAACGAAATAGAAGATATCAATAGGGATCATACTAATATTGCACAAAGTACAGTAACAATTTCGAATAATGACAACCTAATATGAAAACATAAAAAGTAAAAAATTGAAAACCTCCATCCTCTAAATTAGAAACGCAGATACATACAGATATATAGAGCTTTAGAATTTGAGGAATGATTACTTGTTGGAGGAAGAGTAGCAAGAGCTTTAGAATCATCAGTTTTGGCCATGGCAGGAGGAGGTGGTAATTCTGGAGCTGCAACTGCAGTAGCTTCTGTCATTCTTATAATTGAAATTAAATGTATGTATATAGGGGAAAGAAAGAAGAAGGAAGGAATCAATCAACAAAAGGGAAATGGAAACTAATATCTGGAGATTCCAACTTTTTGTTCGGTTAAAAAGAAAGGAAGAAAAAAGAGTAGTAGTGAAGAAAATTGGATAATTTGGTATCAATGAATCAACGGAAGCAGTGTTGGGGACGTGTCCACATGTGACAATGTCGGCAGACACGTTAATGCTCCGTTTGTCTAATGATCAGGAATAACACCATCAACCTTTGAAATTTGAATATATTGAATTTTAATATTTTAAAAAATATATTAAATGTTAAATTATATTTAGTAACAAGGTAAAATAGATTAAAATGATAATTTTATTTCTTGATTTTTTAGTTAAATAAGTATTGTTAGATAACTAATTTTTATATAATGGACAAGTAAAAGTAAACACAAGAAATAATATTCATCCTATGTCAATTTAAATATCTTAATTTAATTGAGCATAAGAAGAAAATATATATTAAATTGAATGTTGAAATTAAAAAACTTATGTAACAATATTGAAAGAGACGTTTTATTTAGAGTGATTAAAAATGGATGTAGCGAAGGGAGGTGGTACTACTATTTATAGGATAACGAAATTCAATTAGCCTTTTAATATTTAGAGTTGTCAATTTTGTGTGATTATATATGCTAAACTACTCTCTCAAATTTCGATTGAGTTAAAAAGGGTGTTTGATTAGTCAAACTAATTTGTAAGTAGTTTTCAATTTTTAAGAGTGTTTAGATATTTTAAATACGATTAGAAAAAAGTTAAAAATAGGTATTTTATTTTTTTATTTTTTAACTTAAAAGTTACTAAATTTTGACTTTTTAAAAATTATTTTAAGAACTTACTTTTTTTAAGTTAAGCCAAACAAACTCTTAGAGTCACGTGAGGGTGTAAAATAGTTCAAAATGATTTTTAACTAGTAATAATTCTAACAAGCTGTGTTAATTATATGATTTTTATTTTATTTTATTCTACCCACGTCAATAATTAGGTTACTGATCATAGTTTAATTATTTTTACAGTAATTACAACTAATCCTAAATCCTAATTCAGAATTTTGTTATCCGATAATGAAGAAAGCGGTGCTTAGAAGTTCATATAGGAGCAGTTTAGTTAAATTATTAAAAAAATAAAATGGATACAATTCTTTTTAAACTAATTATAACGATAAATTGTTTGAAACAAGAAAAAACAACAAAATTAAGTTGGACCCGGTACTTTTACTTTATTAGAACACATAATCATTATTAAGTACCCTATATAGTAATTGTTATCATATTAATTTTGACCAAACTGTCTACATATATATAGATTGAACCCACAAATTAGTAGGTAGACTCAGCTAATTAGTATACCCTATAGTAGTCAATTACTCCAAGTCAAATTAATTGTCCCGTTTTACATTTTGAGAATCAACATTTTATATTTTAAAAGCTATAAAATAAATTTACATAATTTAGAAATAAAACAAGGTTAAATATTCAAGATCATTCAGTTATAAGCTTGATAGACAACTTCTTTATCAATTGGTGAAGATTTGTCCACTTGAGGATGGAACCTCCTTTTGACGACAAAGTTACGCATTACGTTAGCTAGTTATACTTTTTTACAAAAAAAAATATATTTTTAACTTCCATTCAGTTTTGTTTGTCTAAATATCTTTGTGGTAATTGATTAATAACTTTCAACAAGTCTCTTACAAAAGTTTTCATGTTTAGTGAGTAGTTTATGTATTTCTAGTTTTATATTAGAAAAGCTTGTTGAATTTTAGAATTTTAGTTTTGGAACATGTGTGTTGTACGTGTATTCTATGCTAATTAGTACAAATTTCTTAAAATAATTTTTTAAAAAAGGAAAAAAATTGTGCAGATGCAAGAATTTCATAAGAAGACCAAGCAAAATAAGTCACATAATTAATATAAAACAAAATCTGAAGATTAAAGATGCAAGTAATGAACAACAAAGAACAAAAGAGAACAAAAATTATTAAAAGCAAAACAGAGGCTTACATAACTTAAAGGAAAGTTAATTGAAGAAACTAACATAAAAAGAATATACCTTTATTCCAGAAAGTGTTGTGCATACACCAAATTTCGAACATTTTAAAAGAAAGCATTATAATAAATTGACAATGAACTAAAGGCTAAAGCTATTGATTTTATGGAAGGTTAAAGGATAGGAAAAAAAAATTAACGGATGGAAGCTAAAAAGAAATAGAAAACAAAAGAAATTTGTAATTTCATAACTAAAGGATTAAAGTACAACTCTTGGAATTCAAATTGTGTTATTATATAATTAAAATATTATTATTTAATTAGATATTTAATCATTTTAGTTAAGTGAGAGGACAAAATGATAATCTAATTTTAAGGTTAGGAGCTTCCCATTTTTAGTAATATATGATATATATTTATATTAAAATATTCTTAAAGATAATATTTTTGACACGCTTCAAGCTTAAAAAAAATAAAATCTTTACAAGTTATGTGATCAAATATTTTTTTGTAAGAATTTCGACAGATCTTATAAATTTTGAGCTTATTTTGTTTATTTATGCTGATTGTTTAACATTGATTTGGTTTATTCATGTGGCTGTAGTGTTGCCTTTGATTGATTTTTGTACATCAAATAATTTAAACAAAGTGTGGTCGTCGTTGTCAAATCATGAAGAATCCATATTTCTCTTTAATTTACTTTCTTTTTCCCCATTTCCTTTACTCTCTTTAGAAATAAAAACTCTTGTATATGGAGTTATGGACCCATTCGAACAAATGCCGACAGCCACAATAAGTCATTAACAAACCATAATTCGAGGTCTAAAGCAAAATTTTAATTAAAGGCCTAAAATTTAAATAAATTTTATTTGTATTTATTTATTTGTCTAAATTTTTAGATGCAACTTATTCCTTAATATCTTTTTTATAAATATTTTTTCAAATACTTTTTTTAATTATTATTTTTAAGCAAGATTTTATCAATTCAACATTGAAAAACATCATTTTGTTGACACAATTATTATATGAATCAATAATATAGTTTTATAAGTAATAAGTTGATAAATTTTAAAGGGATAAATGTCTGAAAAATACCCCAACTTTGATCGAATTTGTTGTTGCGATACTAAACTTTCATGAGGACCTAGTACCTCCCTAAACTATTTAATAGTGTATTTTTTACCCCCTGAACTATTTAATAGTGTATTTTAAAGGTATATATGTGCCCACGTGGACACATTACTATTTATAATTTTGCATTATTTTTTATGTCCACGTGGGCAAATATATATGTTTAAAATACGATATTAAATAGTCTAGGGAGGTACTAGGTCCTCATGAAAGTTTAGTATCGCAACAGCAAATTCGACCAAAGTTGGGGTATTTTTTAGACCCTTATCCCAATTTTAAATAAAGATAAGAGTGAGAATCATAGAATCTGATTTAAAAAGTTGATAACTCGGTATACCCTACTTTAATATGAAAAGTTACAAAGAAATAAAAAAAAATTGTAATTTACTTTGTTCAACACTTTTCGGTTGTTGATTCATATTTTTGACAGAATATTACTCTAACTATCAAAGAATATATATACTTTTTTATTATAAATAATTAATTTTTGAGTCCCCCAAAAATTGGGGGCCTAAGGCATTGACCTAAAAATTCATAGGCAAGAGTCGGCCCTGGTTTTAGGTTCGAGTTTTCTTAGATTTTGGAGTCATTTTATTAAAAAGCATTTTAGTCTTTGATGTAAGATTTTTCAGCGCAATTTAATTAGTTAGATTTTAATATCAATTTTTAATATCGATGCCAAACATATGATGAGAAATAAAAAAAACAGGTTGTCTTATATATAATGGCGTAAATACCGTTATGTCAGGGACACCCTTCATCGGAAAATTATGTCGTATATATAAGTAAAATGATAAACAAAGTGGCTAAACAATATATTTTGGACACCCTTGACACAATAATATGTTGTAGTCTAGTGGTTTCAGGTGTCTTGAAAGAGTAAAGACACAGACTTAGAGTGTTCATGTGTTTGAATTTCACTAGTAGAAAAAAAAAGTCATTTTTTAAGAAGAGCAAATTTACTTTAACACTTGAACATCCTTTATGCAATTTCTGACTCCGCTTGATATGTTTTGACAAAATTTCTAGTTGTGATAGAAGTAGGGGCCGGGGTTGGTATTTTAATGCACAATATCACCGCTGACACCATAGCCTGTTGACCACCTTTCAGTTAGGATTTATTGAACATTATACACGTGTCATTTAAAATATCGAAAAGTTTTATATAACATAACAAAATTTTATATGATATGTGTGTTTTTGAGCTCAATGAAGGAGTAATCTGAGGGATAATTCGTGAGGAACAAAGGGTGAGTTAAAAAAACGTTCGTTTAATAGATTTTTAAATTGACAAGCTTTTAAAAAAAACGTACACATAACTATTTATTAATTTGATCTGTTTCAATCTTCTCTGCCTATTGTATTGGTATACTCCAATATATCGTTGATACACATGCATAAATTTACCAATTACATAATGTAGGTTATATCTATATTCTTCATGTGGAAGCTGGAATTATAGAAGAAAATCTGTCACTAATTATTGATATTTTTATTTGATCAAAGATGAAAGATGGATTTGTCATATAGTCTTAGCATTATGGGCAAAAATTTCTTAAATATATAATTGGTTTGGACACTCTAAAATTCTATTATTGCCATACTACATTCAAGGAGCTTTTTCATACCATTTTCAAACCATAACACCATTTCGAAGAATTAATCTAAATAGTTGTTCCAACCCTTTAAACTATAAATTATGGTAGAATGTTTGATATATGTATAAAATAGAGGAACTTTCATAAATAGCCACTATAATAAACTTAATTATGCTTCATAGCTATAGTTTGCATATTTACGGGTTGTAGCTATAGTTTAAGCTGCCTCATTTGTATAATTCACGGATTTGTATAATTCGCAGGTTTGTATAATTCGCGGGTACATTTGTATAATTCAGTTATTTTTGTATAAACT
>JAJOOS010018662.1:0-11614 GCA_029582725.1 Solanum chiquidenum | reverse complement strand
AATAAAAGAGGGGGAGAAAATTAAGGAATTAAAAAATAAATTGTGGTGTCATGCTTTAATTTCCGATTTTTCTTTTTCTTTTTATTATTTATTTTATTGTTCCGATTTTTTTAAAACATATTTGAATAAATTAGGGAAGGTAAAATTATTGGAGAAATTTATGGGAATCGAGATAAGCGTGGCTGATTTGGAATATTTTTTTAAAAAAAAATTAAATTCTACTTTTGAAAAAAAAATATTGCTATATAATTGAAAAAAAAAAGTATTGCTATGTTGGTGTAATTACAGTTGTTAAGTTGTATACCTAAAAAATCGGCCCTATAAAAAATTTGAGTGGTAACAATTCAGATTCATATTTTAATAAACGACAATAAAAAATATGATAGTTTAAATAATATCTAATAACTAAAAAAGTTTAAATACAATCATTTGCCTATTTACACAATAATATGAAGTGGTAAATATTTGAACAAAAATGATAAGAAATTAAGGATCAAGCACACTATTTACAGTAACATTGTATACAATGTCTTCATTCTGAATTATATGTTATGTCAACTGCAAATTCTTATGTATATATATTCACTTAAAATAAAATTGAAAGTAAAATAACAGATAAATGATACTCATAATTCACCATTTAACACGTAATTTTCTCTTGGTAAAGATCCACTCACTCATAACTTTATAACTTCATCCCCAACAACATTGCTAGTGAGAAAGAAATGATCTATTAGCATATTTAATGTCTTCCTTTGCAAAATATAAAAACACAACCCAGTAAAAGAAATAGTATTAACAACACTATTTATAAAGATAAAAAAAAATCTCATTTGTGTATCCCATACGTCATAGTTGTTTAGGTGCACCAAAAATTATAATGAAAAGAATTAATGCAATTAATTTTAAGAATAATATAATTATGTTTTAGTGTGACGGTTAATCACTTTAATTGCTACTATACTACGTGGGTTTTGTTGCTTTATTACTTGTGAGCATTTTGTTAATTCATTTATTTGTAAAATACGTACAGAAATGAAGAAATAAATACAACAAAAGGAAGAAAAAAAGAGAGGAGGTGTTACATTATTTTGTTTATGTCAAATTTTATATAAATAAATTCATGTTGTCTTATTACATAATGAATGATCACAAAATTAATGACAATGACCTTTGAGTTTCTAAACTAAAAATGGGATATGTAATTAAGCGATAATTTTTAGGTTTTTTAATATATCATAAATAGGAAATGTGAAAGAATATGTAAATGCACATTATATGTAATAAATATGATATATTATTATAGGGGGGGTGAAAAGTTGTGTAATTGAATTAAAGACTTTTTGAGATATAAAAGTAAAATAAATAATTAAATAAAGAAAAAAATCATCAAAAAAGGAGAAAAAAAGATAAATGTGAATAGAGGTCATAGAGAGGTGCCGCATAACCTTCTCTATGTTTCTTCTTTATATATATATATAGATAGTATGGAGAAATATGAGTTGGAAAGAATGGAATTCTTGGAAAAAGACTTACCTTGAAGAAGAATCTTGAAAATGATTGAAAGAATCTTGAATGAAGTTTTCTACTTTGATTTTTCCTTAGGGTTTGAGAGAGAAGAGGATGATGGATTAGGAGACGAAAATCTGATTGGTTTGGGTCTCTAATTAGTCAAGAAATTCGTTTAGGGTTTTCTTAGAGGTAAAAAGACAAAAACGACCTTTTTTAATGTTTTCCCGTCAGCTAATTCGTCACTGCACTGTATCGGGTTACTAAAATGATCATAACATTTTACTCAAAACTCAGATTGTTGCGAAATTGGTGGCGTTGGAAAGAAGATTCAAATACCTTTAATTTGATAGGTTATGGGCCACGTAACTCTTTATATTCTAAAAGATATGGTCGTTTGAAGTTGACCCAAAGAGAATCTTACATCAAAACTTAATCGGTAAGGAAACTTTCAACTCAACTTTGTGCTAGGAGTTTTTAGTGACTTAACATCTAAGAAAATTTAGAATCACTCGGTGAAATCTTATTCACAAATAAGAATGGCTCGAATCTTATCTTAAAGATTTTCGGGATGTTATACGTTTATCTAATTCGATGCTTGATACTACTCCCAAAACAAACCATATCAATTTTGCTCGATCACCTTTTACAGAGAAAGGGACTATTTCTTTACTTTACTTTCACTTTTCTTTACTGAAATACTGTTTGAAAGAAAATCAATTATACTCTTTCTCTTTCTCAACCGTCAAATAGTACATATGAAATAGTTTGATTCTTTCATTGAAAATTCTTTTCAAAACATGCATTTAAATATATACTTATGGACTTACCCATCAAGTCTGAAATCGATGTATAAGAATCTCATATAATAATCTCTATAAACATGACTTTTATAATCAAATAGGGTTCATGTGATACGCAACATGAACAACAATTTATTCAATATGCATAATAGAAATCAAAATCTCAACAGTTAGGAAATTGAAATGCAGTATAAGAAGCACAACTAAATTCAGATGTCAAGAGACTACCGATAAAAATCTAAGCATAACCTTTTAATAAATTAATTTAGATGTGGCATGAATACGAACTTAGTCCATCACTATGAGTAGCCTTACGTACCTTGTAACACCCCATATTCGAAAACAGACCTTAGTGTAGATTTCCAGAAGTTGCAGGTGCAACCCACGGTTGCCACCCACGAAATGTAGGGTGACCCACGGCCCGTATTGGTGGTCTGTGGTTCACAACTGCGACCCTCTCCTCAGAAACCCCCAGAATTTCCTCTAAAGGTTCACCCACAGCCGAACTTACGGTCCGTAGGCCAGGCCACGGTCTGTGGTCCTGGTATGTGGATCAGACCCCAGGAAACCAGTAGCCTCTCCCCAGAACACCATAGAAAAATTGGCTAAGTCCTGACCCACGGCCGGACCTACGGTCCGTAGGCCAAGCCACGGTTCGTGGATTAGACCCCCAGAATTCAGCCCCAGTCCTGACTGACAGTTGACCAGCACGGACCAACAGTCAATCGACGGTCTGTCAGTCCCGTCCATCAGTGACCTCGACAGCAGTTAAACCAGGAGTCTTTTGGTCTTTTTCTATTTTGTTGGACCCCTAAACTACGTCATTTTAACCCTAAACTAAGTGGTTTTGGTTAGTTTTAGACTAGAAACATAACTAGAACTTACCTAAGTCAAATCATTCTTCAGAACTTAGAAAAATTAGAACGCTAAGAGGAGAAAGAAGTTAAGAACCCTAGTTCAAGAACGGAGCAAGATTCCATCAGTTCCAGCCCCGAAATAGAAAGATTTCTCTGTGAAATTTGTCACAAGGTATGTGGGATTTCACTAGTGGGTTCCTTTCGCCCATTAGGTCCCTAGATTTAAGTCAGATTCTTGATTCCATATTATCAACTAGACTAGGGTTTCTAAAACCTCAGCAGATTATCATGAATTAGTTAGTTAAATGTTCCAAATCAGATTATCATGTTATTACTTGGTTTCTTGCATGAATTTCAGAACCTAGCTATGTAGTTCTTTAGTTCTTGAATTACACATGCTAGGTCAGATATTTCAGTACTTCAGATATACATGCCTCAGTTTTGTATGTGCCATTATCAGTATATTAATGTGCATTCCCAGTTTGCATGTCCGTTTTGAGCTATCTAGTATATTACAGAAATTCAGTCATAATGTGTTAATCATTTAATCTATTGGGAGTAGCATAATACCAAGTTGGACTAGGGTCAGTCACCCATATAGTCCCAGAACTACGAGCCACGTAGGTTATAAGTCCCCTATGTGGGCATCATTTAGTGATCACGCCAATCATGCCTCTATACATGTGGCAAGGTATATTGGGTCCTCTCGATGGGGCGTGTACATTGGACTCCACATTTAGCTCATGTGGTCTTATTATCGGTTATTAGTAGCTCCCACAGTTCAGTCAGACTCTATTGCATTGACAACATTTTCAGTACAGTCAGTATTCAGTCTCAGCATGTTATAAATTTGGCCATTGCATCCAGTTAGTTCAGTATTCAGTATATATATCATGTTTAGATTATACTCTTGCTTTATTGCTTGTTCAGTTATATGTTTATTTTAGTTTTACTCTATCATGCATGCTTAATACCTTTCAAGTACTGACGCATACTCTGCGCTACATCTTCTCGTGATGTAGGTCCAGGTTCTCAGCATCTAGATAATGTATAGATCGATTCCTGATCTCCACTTCAGCAGCATCAGTGGTGAGTCCTCATTCTTCAAGGACAATAGTCATGTTATCATTTCAGTTTTTCAGTCTTTTAGTTTCAGTTTTGCTAGACTTAGCTGGGGCATGTCCCAACACTTCTAGTCAGTTAGAGGCTATTTTCTGACATAGTTAGATTTAGCTTAGTATTTGAGTTTGATGTTTCTCTTGTATTAAACTCTCATATTTGATATATTCAGTTTTAGTATATAGGTATTCCCCATCATTTCAGATTTACTTACGATTAGCTTCCGCATCAGTGATTATTATTATTAATATGCTCATGTCATGCCAGCAGGGTTAGCTTGGGGTCACTTGTGATCCTAGGTCCCGTGTCCACGTCTCGGGAGTAGCTTGGAGCGTGACAAACTTGGTATCAAAGCACTAGGTTTAAGAGTATTAGGATGTCTGAAAAGCCGCACTAAGTAGAGTCCTTTTCATGGGTATAAAGTGTAACACCCCTAAAATTCTAGACCAACTCTTGCATGTCGATGCATCATCTCGTAATTACTAGAATCTATTTTATTCTCATTTTTGGAACTTGAAATGTTGTGATTTGCAAACTTGCTTAGCATAAATTGTTATCGTAAATTAAGGTATTGTATGGGGGTATTTGCGTAATTATCTAATTATACTTACTTATACATTGGAAGTGTGGGTATAAAGTACATAAATATAGTTATATATGTATGCTTTTTGGGCAGCCATATATTTGTTTGGGCAGCCCCTTTTGGTAACATATGTCCATGTGACAAGGATAACTTTTGTAGCTATATATCTTTACACCTCCTTTGATTGAATTCGTTTTCCCTTAAGTCTAAGAACATTATAACATTAGATAAACAGTTGTTCTTCAAAATCAAGAGAAAAACTAAGTCCTTTTGGCTGGAATCCGACACACACACACTTCCTTTTGGTAAGTAACGAAATCTGCTTCTGAGCTGGGTAGTGCTTGGTATTTTATGCATATCTCATTCAAAAGAACTTAGTTTACAGTGAATAAATATGTTTTGGAAAGATAATTAGTAGACCTACAACTCTTGTGTTTATGTAAAATTCTAATTTAGCTTTTATGGATACTAAATAAGGGACGCAACATATGACAAGTTCCATCTAGATTCTGGAATTAGAAATCTTGTATGTTCAACTGTTAGTGTTTTGATTATATCTTTTTGTACAAAGAGTATTTGGAGGTGGTTCTTGATTATTTACAAGCTTAAGAGATGTACCTAAATCTTTTATGAAGGATATAAATTCCATTTTGGCCGTTTTCTGTTTCAAATCTAAGTTGCGACATGAAGTGCGTTTATTGGGCAGAATATCTGTTTTGGGAGTATAGTCGTATTTGTACATGCTAGGCTTACTTGTGATGGTAACCCTGTGTAATGACATCATTATTGAGCTACTAGAAAGTAAATAAGTTATTGAATTCATTTTTTAAGGTTGTATATCCTCGTGTACGAGTTGAAGATTTTGATACGCTGGTTGGTCTACGATTTGAACTCGTGAAGTCGTGTTGGACTATTTTTGTGCTAAAGAACTGAGGTTTGTGTATAAACTTATACTTGTACTCTTTTACCTGCTGGTATATCTGAAAGTTTACTTTGGTACCTTGGTTACGTCTTGTCACTTTGCATTGTCGTATTGGTATTCTTTAATACATTAAAGACGCTTGTGTAACTCGCCCACTTATACGGATTATTTGATCACTTAGCACTCTTGTTGGGACCTTGTCCTTCTTGTAGCTGTGACTTTGTCACTCTTGGCATGCCTCTTGATTCGGAACATTTACCATCTTGACTCTGGATTTTTAGTCCGTCTTAAGAATGGAAGTTGTCCATTTTAAGTACGAACTAGAAAGCCATTTTTAATATGGTTCTTGGTTCTCTTGATTATTGGGTTTTGACCCTTCTTGATACCTGCTTGTGCTTGGTGTGACGACATGATGTATGTATTGGGCGAGCCTTGTTGTTCAATATCTTGGAAAACTGTGCTATGAGCGTTCTTGACATTTGGATCTTTAAATATCGAACTTGATACTCTTTATATATTGTTTACTTGATTTATTTATTATGTTCAATTATGCTGCCCTTTACTTGAGAATGATAACTTGGCGAATTTGAGGGCTCCGAACCTGTAGTTTTTACACCACTAAGTTATATGCTTAGCGATAGTTGTTTCTATCGTAGGGAATGTTCGAGAGGATGCTTGAAGTTGGCCATTGAAGATAGAGATTTTGAAAGCTTTAAGGAAGATCACATTTGCATATAGGCATATATATTTTGTATAAACCTTAGGACTTGTACATGATCTATATATTTACATGAGAATTTGAGGGTTGATTTGGTCATGTCACCATGGGTTGTAATATAAGTATCGCTATATGTTGTTTTTTTGGGATGTGTAAACCCAAGTCTTGTAATATCCTAAATCTACTATTACTTTATGAATGTTTGTGTGAAGCATGAGCAGGCTGATTTCGGTACTCGGAAGCTTGTAATATTCTTGTTATTTCATCCTTGAGTGTGAGGATAATATATATACATGAAAAGCTCGTCGGTTATTTGCTTAAATTACTTTTCGGGGGTCATTATACATCTAATCCCTCTACTAGATTAAAATCAATATGGCCATAGTTAACCTCTTTTAAATGTCGTAAGTATTTAATTAGATTTCTGGTTTAAGGGGTAGTATCCTTTCGAAAGGGTCGCTACATAAAGTGCACCACATCTAATGAGAGGGAGGCTATGAAGTGTTTTAGGAAAACATCACTTTCTTGATATTCTTGTCGTGCGTTAGTATGATCTCCTTTCTAATCCATATTTATGCGCTTAAGATCATGCTTCCTCGTAGAGTTTACGCATGGAATGATAATGCATGGAATGATAATGCATGCAATGCTAACACAATTCCTCTTGTCCCAGACCACGAGGTTTCAAACGCAGAGTTTTGGAATACCATTCAACTTTTGGCTCAGAGTATGACCAACAAGAACAATCAGCAGGCTCCATTTCCAACTAATAGAAATGGTGGATCAGTGAAAGCTAGAGTTCGAGATTTTGTTAGGATGGATCTACCTGAGTTTTTAGGGTTGCAAGTTCGTGAGGACCCGCAGAATTTTATTGATGAGGTTAAAAAAATCTTTGGAGTGATGCAAGTGACGGGTAGTGATAGGGTGGAATTGGCATCCTACTTGCTTAAGGATGTGGCTCACATATGGTTCACTCAGTGGAAAAACAACAGGGACTACTTTGTCTTTTGTAACTCCTTATATAGCATTCAACTTCAATGTTAGTCCAGAAACTCTCTCATAACCCTTCTCAATCTCTACTCCAGTCGGTGACCCAGTTATAGCTAGAAGGGTATACAGAAATTGCCCTGTCACAGTCTCTCAGAAAGTCACTTCAACAGATCTTGTAGAGTTAGAAATGGTAGACTTCGATGTCAGTCTAGGCATGAATTGGTTACATTCTTGTTATGCCTCAGTTGATTGTAGAACTAGGATTGTTCGTTTTCAGTTTCCAGACGAACCAATCTTAGAATAGAAGGGTAGTAGCTTAGCACATATGGGTCGATTAATTTCTTACCTTAAGGCCAAAAAAATGATCTCAAAGGGTTGTCTCTATCATCTAGTTTGGGTTAAGGATTCAAGCTCTGAAACCCCAACTCTTGAGTCGGTTCCAGTAGTCAATGAGTTCCCATAAGTGTTTCCAGAAGATATTCCCGGAGTTCCTCCCGAAAGGGAAATCGACTTTGCAAATGATCTCCTTCTAGATACCCAGCCTATTTATATTCCTCCTTACAAAATGGCTCCAGCTGAGCTTAAGACATTGAAAGAGCAGTTGAAAGACCTTCTAGATAAGGGCTTCATCAGACCCAGTATTTCCTCATGGGGTGCACTAGTGTTGTTTGTGAAAAGAAAGATGGTTCTCTCAGAAGGTGCATTGACTATAGGCAGTTGAACAAAGTCACAATCAAGAATAAGTACCCTATCCCCAGGATAGATGACTTGTTCAACCAATTGCTACTCATTTCTCAAAGATAGACCTCAGATCTGGCTATCATCATCTAAGAGTCAGAGACAGTGACATTCTGAAGACAGTCTTTAGAACTTGGTATGGTCATTATGAATTTGTAGTAATGTCATTTGGACTAACCAATGCTCCTGCAACTTTCATGGATTTGATGAAAAGGGTGTTCAAGCAGTACTTGGATTTGTTCGTTATCGTCTTTACTGATGATACCCTCATTTACTCTAGGAATGAGGAAGAACATGTGAGTCATTTGAGGGTTGTCTTTCAAACTCTCAAAGATCGCTAGTTATTCGCTAAGTTTAGCAAATGTGAGTTTTGGTTGCAGTCAGTTGCTTTCCTTAGGCATATAGTGTCTAGCAAAGGGATTCGAGTGGATTCTCAAAAAATAGAAGCAGTGAAACAATGGCCCAGACCTACCTCTCCTTCACATATCATAAGTTTCTTGGGTCTAGCGAGTTATTATAGAAGGTTTGTAGAAGGATTTTCATCCATAGCCTCTCCATTGACTAAGTTGACTTAGAAAAAGGTCAAATTTCAGTGGTCAGATGATTGTGAGAAAAACTTTGCAGAACTGAAAACTAGGTTGACTACAACTCCTATTTTGGCTCTACCAAAGGGTTTAGACGGTTATGTGATCTATTGTGATGCGTCTAGGGGGTAGCCTCGGGGCGTGACAGGTAAGGTTATAGCTTACGCTTCTAGATAGGTTAAGGTGCATAAGAAGAACTATCCAACTCATGACCTCGAGCTTGCAGAAGTGGTGTTTGCACTTAAGATTTGGAGACATTACTTGTATGGTGTTCACGTAGATGTGTTCACAGACCATAAGAGCCTTCAGTATGTGTTCACCCAGAAAGAGGTTGAATCTTCACCAGAGGAGATAGCTTGAATTCCTCAATAATTATGATATGAGTGTGCATGACCATCCTGGTAAGGAAAATGTAGTAGAATATGCTCTTAGTAGACTATATATGGGTCGTGTAGCACATGTTGAGAAAGAAAGAAAGGAACTAGCAAAGGATGTTCACAGACTAGCTCGCTTAGGAGTACATCTTATGAGCATATCAGATAGTGGTGTAACAATCTAGAATGGGTCAGAATCTTCATTGGTAGCAGAGGTTAAGGAAAAGCAAGACAATGATCCAATATTGCTTCAACTAAAGGATGCAGTCCATCAGCAGAGAGTTGAGGTTTTCTCCCAAGGGGGAGATGATGTGCTTCGTTATTAGGGTCGATTATGTGTGCCTAAGGTGGGTGAGTTGAGATAAAAGATTCTTGCAGAAGCCCATAACTCCAGATATTCTATTCATCCAGGCTCCACTAAGATGTACCGTGATCTGCAGGAAGTCTTTTGGTGGAATGGTATGAAAAGAGATATAGCAGATTTTGTGGCTAAGTGCCCCAATTGCCAGCAAGTCAAGGTAGAACATCAGAAACCAGGAGGTATGACTCAAGAGATCAACATTCCTACTTAGAAGTGGGAAGAGATCAACATGGACTTCATTACAAGATTACCTCGTACTCGCAGACAGCATAACTCCATTTGGGTGATAGTTGATAGAGTCACTAAGTATGCGCGCTCTTTGGCTGGTAAGACTACAGACTCGGCGGAGGACTACGCCAAGCTTTACATTAATGAGATAGTCAGGTTGCATGTGGTTCATTTTTCTATCATCTAAGATAGAGGTCCTCAGTATACCTCTCATTTTTTAAAGTCATTTCAGAAAGGTCTTGGTACTCAGGTTAATCTTAGCACATCATTTCATCCACAGACAGATGGTCATGCAGAACGGACCATTCAGACCTTAGAGGAAATGTTGAGAGCTTGTGTGATCGACTTTAAGGGTAGTTGGGATGATCACCTCCCTCTTATAGAGTTCACCTACAATAATAGTTACCATTCCAGCATTCAGATGGCCCCTTATGAGGCATTGTATGGGAGTAGATGTAGATATCCAGTTGGTTGGTTTGAAGTAGGTGAATGTCACGCCTCGAGCCT
The DNA here is from genome assembly GCA_029582725.1 of Solanum chiquidenum. Lineage (NCBI taxonomy): Eukaryota > Viridiplantae > Streptophyta > Magnoliopsida > Solanales > Solanaceae > Solanum > Solanum chiquidenum. Next base: position 1,321 of record JAJOOS010018662.1, on the reverse strand, counting down.
ACACCCTGGGTGGGACTGGCACTCAAAGACCATTGATGGTCCCCAAGAAAACCCTTGGCCTGGCTTACTTACTCAACAGAAGACTTAAAGCATTAATACAAGAATTAAAATGCACTTACTCAACTTCTGAAAGATAACTTTGAACGTTTTTAAAGATAAAACATTCAACTTAGCCATAATGGAAACTCAAGTCTTAATACATAATAAATAACAATGTAAAGACAATTGACTGCTAACTATCTATCTATGAAGCCTATAATAACTGAGATGGATGTCGGGACAAAATCCCCGATCATCCTAACAACTGAACACTACTGAAGTAAATGAAAAAGGAGCTCTCTGTGAAGCAAAGAGGCTCACCAATTGACTTTGAGTGCTCAACCTGATCAACGATGCGCTGGATGTTGATCCTGGTTACCTGCATCAGCATCATAAGACGATGCAGGACAACTGGCATCAGTACATGGAATGTACAAGTATGCGAGTTGGAATGCTACACACAACATAGGCTTTAAAAGAATCTGAAAGAAACTAAAGAACTTACCTTGCTCAACTCAACTCAACATAACTGAACTCATTTCAATATAAAGCAATTTAAAACATGTGCAATATAAAGAAAAATTGTTTTAAAACATGATGTCAACTCTGTGTGTATGCAAAGATACATATAACTCTGAGATGTATGTAAAAATACAAATAATCTGATGTATATAAAAATACAAAATACTGTTGTGGGAGTTTCTCTAACCGAAAACCATCACATAAGAGCTATTGTGATGATACACCGATCTTCCTCACGCTGCGAGTGTATCCTATACCTTGCCACAGGTATAAGACCTGGACTACTAAGTGGATTCACTAGTCTATGCGAAAAGGATTCATCGAAAAAGTATGACCCTTTTCTGCCCATGCTGGCTACATGGTTTATGGAGACGTGAGTTATCTGAACTCAAGCTCGTCCCCATATCGGTGCTCAATACTATTTCCAAAATATGATACTAGCTCTTTATGTTTAAAACATACTTCTTTCTGTGATTTGAGATAATTGCTGAAAAACTTAGCTCAAAGGCTATCTTGGAAATCAAGGTTTCCTCTCTTGGTTTATTGTGAAAGCATTTACTCTTTAACTGAAAACTAGCCCAAAGGCTCTTTACTGAAAAACTAGCTCAAAGGCTCTTTATTGAAACACTAGCTCAAAGGCTCTTTTGAAAATCTCAGTTTTCCATTCTTATTTAAATGTGAAAACATTTTAAACTCTTTTGGGAATACATAGTCCCCATATACTTTTGAAGAAATGAACTTCAACTTTACTCTTTACTGA
>JAJOOS010018658.1:0-10520 GCA_029582725.1 Solanum chiquidenum | reverse complement strand
AAAAAGTGGTAACATCATGGTGTTAGTAAAAAAAATAGTCCTTGGTTGTACCTAACATGTTTTGATCTAGTTGTCAAAGCTAAATAGTTTTTTTTTTTGAATAGCTTAAATTAAAATCTTAATTGAATAACTTAATTAAGAAAAAAAATCTAGCACAAAAGAAATATATAAAATTATATATATCTTGTAATACATATTTATAGATGCCTCATTAAAAACTTTTTCATGAAAATACAAAGAAGACAAAATCTAGGCTATAAAAATAAGTGCAGTGTGTATTTTATTTCTATAATAAAAATATCATTTAATTTTGTATATGATGTATTTCAATTTTGTATATTAACTTTTCAAAGATCGGTATTGTAGTACGGTCTTTGTGCTCATAGTATATATTTTTTGGATATGTTGAGTCTTTGAGCTTAGCCAGATATATTCTTGACAATCATTTTGTATGATTTGGCTGTCTGAACTTTCATTTTGTTCGTGACCTCGTCGTTGCATGCAAATTGTTTGACTTGTTCATAGCTACAATCAAGTCGCAAATTTTTATTTGTAAGATAATAACTTTATTTTTAGATCAAACTTCATATAAATCATCTAATTTTTCTGCATTCTAAATATCTTAATAAGGTTGATTAGAATAAATAAATTTATATCAATATTTGATTCACTTTATATCTCTACAATAAAAGTGAAGATATGTTTTTCTCGCACATTAACAAAAAAACTCATGACTTAAGTGCACTAATTACACTAAAACACGATATTGTCCAATCATTTTCATGAGATCAAAATTAAACTTTATTTGTATTAAACGATCTCTAGTCATAGGGCATATAATGTGCTCATTTTAAAACCTTTTAATTCTTTCATAAATTTTAATATAATTTTCACTGTCTTAATAAACATGACAACTATTCATTTTTTACAAGTCAAGTTTTTCAATAACTGTATCTTAAAACAATTGCATCCACCACAAAAAAAACATTTTCATGTAATAATGTCAGGACTTACGAATCTATTTTTTTTTTTACCTTTGATATATAAGAATTTATATGTGTACTTCACTAATATTATACCTCAAGTTCTTTGGATTAGAGGTCCAATTTTTACTAAAATAAATACATACCTGAATTACATATTTTTATTTGAACAATCATTTATCTATCCATATTTTTAACAAAGTTGAATTGAATTCTAAACTTAACTCTGAAATAACTTGTTCTTAAACTAAACGAGCCCTTAACTTATAAGCTATTTTTAATAAGTCAATTCAAACACCTAATTATAAAGTTCAAAATATGAAAAATAAAACACACCACAAACTTAAAAAGAATCAAATATAATTTTGACACTCCTTAATCCTACCTGATTCCGCTTCGATATCCCTAACACAAACACTATTTTTAGACTATATAAAGCCTTTTATTAAAATCTATAACAAGGATTTAACTACTAATCACTTCCATTAACAACCCTAACTCCTAAATTACCATATCAAGAGAGGTTTTTGAACTAAAACCAAAGATTTTTTAATTTTTAACCTACGAAGAGGCCTTTTCACCTCCATTGTTAGCACTAGAAGAAAACTAGGAGAAGTGCCCCCAAAAAACCCCATTTTTTTTTTTTTCCTTTTTTCCTTTTTTTTCCGTTTATTTTCTCTCTCTGTGTAGCTGTTTTTTTCTATATGATATACTAAATCTACACTCTTCTTGTGTGACCGCTAATCTGTTGAAATTACTGGAAAAATCTTTGCTTTTTTCATCCATAGTTTCAGGTAAGAATACCCTTTTATTGAACTTGTTTGTTCTTGTGTTTTTTTTTTAAAAAAAACTTGAACTTGGATGTGTGTATCTAGGCTTGTTATATGAAAATTTGAGAAAAAGAAACGATTTTTAGGATACCCTTTTGAGTTTCAATCTTATTGATATGAAGATTGAACGTACCCATCAAGAAGAGGAAGGAATAAGACAATTTTAGTTGATTTGTTTGTTGTTTAGTTATTGGAGTTCTGTGAATGGTATGTTTTTTTGGGTATTTTGGGTTTTGATGGTGAAGAGTTTGAGGTATGAAATTTGTGAGATGGATGGGTTATTATTAGGCTTGCTGTTTTTGAATGTGGTTGTGTTTAATCTAATAGCTAGGTTTTGGTTTTGGTGCTGTTTAGTTTCTTGATTAAGATATGCTTAGTTGATTTTGTCTTATAGTAATGAGTTTTCGTTTATCGGATGGAATTGTTTTTACTAGACTGCAATCTTGTCTTGTTTTTCCTTCAACGCGATGTATAGCTTTTTCGACTTGCTATCTTGTATGAGCTTGTTCACATTGTTGATTACAAGCCTTGATAAAGGAGGAGGGGGTTGCCGAGGGTCAAGTTGTAAACAACCTCTCTACCCCGTAAAGGTTGGGGTAAGGCTGTGTACATCTTACTGTTCCCATACCCCACTTGTGGGATTGTGCTGGGTTTGCTGTTGTTGCGACATCTAGTTTTTGGTTTCTTTGCCATTTTAGTCTATTTATGTGAACTCAATGATTGTGTCTTGAGTTTCTGTCATGTATTCGTCTAAGTGATTGATATTTGGGAAGTAGGTTTTAACAAGTGAAGTTAGGACAAGGTTAGATGTGGTGCCTGTGGAATATTGTAACGTAGTTATTCATGTATTAGTGTATTGTACTATGGGTCTATAATCTTTTCTGGATTTGATTGTAGGGAATAATGGTGAAAAAGGCTAAGAGAAAGGTTAGAGGTGGTGCAAAGGAGAGGCAGAATCATGTGGCATCTCCAAATCCCATCGCTCAACAAGATACTCAAATCGTTAATGCACCTGAGGATGGAGTTACAGCTGTGAATGAGAAAAAGACATGCCCCCATATCGATAAGGGTATTGATGTGGAGAAAGTCTCTGCTAAACTTGGCTCTTCAGGATCTGTTAGGTGTGAAGATTGCAGGGAAGGAGCAGTTAATCGACGTGCTGCTAAAGGAAAAGGTAAACATGGAAAAAAGAAGGGAGGTGGAGAATCAAAGTCGGCGTCTAAAGCCATTTGGGTCTGTTTAGAATGTGGTCATTTTTCGTGCGGAGGTGCTGGATTTCCTACTACTCCTCAGAGCCATGCAGTTCGGCATGCAAGACAGTACCACCACCACTTGGTTGTACAATTTGAAAATCCTCAGTTGCGATGGTGTTTCCCGTGCGATAGACTAATTCCTGCTGAAAAGGTAGAGCATGGCACTGAACAAAAAGATGTATTTCAGGACATTGCCAAGATGATTAAAGGGCGGCCATCTGAAGGGCCTAGTCTTGATGCTGAGGATGTTTGGTTTGGGAGGGAGAGTATCACAAGCGGGATCAAGTCAGAGGCTAGTCTTGACATTGGTGCCTACGGGAAAAGTGGCTACATTGTTAGGGGATTGCATAATTTAGGGAACACTTGCTTTTTCAATTCAATAATTCAAAACCTACTAGCAGTGAATAGATTACGGGATTACTTTCTTGAACTGGACGAATGTGATGGTCCTCTTGCTGCTGCTTTTAAAAAGCTCTTTACTGAGACAAGTATTGGGGATGCCTCAAGAAGTGCTATAAATCCAAAATCCTTTTTTGGTTCTCTGTGTGCGAAGGCTCCACAGTTTAGGGGATATCAGCAGCACGACAGTCACGAGTTGCTTCATTGTTTGCTTGACGGTTTGTGTACCGAGGAATTGACTGCCAGAAAGAAACTCAAGTCTTCTCAGGATCATGGCAAGTCTCCTACTTATGTTGATGCTATCTTTGGGGGTCGTCTCTCTAGTACTGTTACTTGTCTGGAGTGTGGACACTCTTCATTAGTCTATGAGCCATTCTTGGATCTCTCATTACCGGTTCCCACTAAGAAGACTCCGTCTAAAAAAGCTCAACTAGTTTCCCGTGTGAAGAAGGCAAAACATGCTCCAAAGAGAATTGGAAGAGTGCGCCCCAAAATTAACAGAGATGCAGCTTCTCTTTATTCTCAAAGTGCTCAAGAAAGCGGTAGCAATTCGTTCTGCCAGGTACAGTCTAGTGCGCCCATCGCTGAGGGAACAGAAGTTCCTTCTGATTGTGCATTGGTAGATTCTCTTGATGCTAGTTCTATGGCTGATGATATGGGCTTAAGTTCACATAATATATATTCCTCTTTGAAGTCTAATAATGAGAAAAATGTCAACAATGTTACTGGGCAGCCGACTTCAGTGGACAATTTTTCATGGTTGGATTATCTTGATCAAGATATCCTGCCTAATGGTAATGAACAAAATGACGATGGTGTTACTGGACAGTCGACTTCAATGGACAATTTTACATGTTCGGAGTATCTTGATCAAGATATTATGCCCAAGGGTGATGACGTCACATCACAAGCTGATATTCTGTCTAATCAGGGTTGTGCAGCTGAAAACGTTGTTCAACCTAATGTGTCCTTGCAAAATGATCTGAATGCTCCCAGTGACAGTAAATTGACATTTGGTGAGGAAGCTTGTTCTCTAGATGATTTAATGCGCTTGGATGATCAAGGACAATCTAAGTCACCAGACTGCAATATAGCTTCTCAATTTGGTGAGGAAGTAGAAGTTAAAGATTGGAATGCTAGAGTAGTTGAGCATAACTCAGCATCAAGCAGCCGGTTCCTCTCAGTGGATTCAAATCTTGATTCATCAACAAGGCTTGAGGAAGTTGAAGCCCCATTACAGGTAAAAGATTCAGAAATTCTGTTGCTTCCATATAAAGAAGAAACCTCAACTACCAATAATGTACTAAAAGGAGAAAGCGAGGTGTCCCCAGATGCTGCTGACTGTGAACAAGATATTTTGGACTTTGATGGTTTTGGTGGCCTGTTTAATGAACCTGAGCCAGTTGCAGGGCCGGCTGAAAAGCCTTTACTAAGTGGTGCTACTTCTATGGCAAATGGATTTGGAGAAGCTAGTTCTGCTATTGGAAATAGCTCTGAATCTGATCCAGATGAGGTTGATAGTACTGATGCTCCAGTGTCAGTGGAGAGTTGTTTGGCTTGTTTCACAAAGCCTGAGCTTCTATCTAAAACAGAACATGCTTGGCAATGTGAAAACTGTGCAAAACTTCTACGAGAACAGAGGATGAGATTGAAGAAGAAATTGCTGAAACCTGAATCAGGGGATCTGGGGAATGTGCCAGAGGATAGTAATTCAAGGGAAATTGATCAGAGAGCCACTAATGGAAGTGCCGGTAAAGGTTTATCAGATGCTTTTGATGACAGGTTGGTGTACCAAAATGGAACAAATGGTTACTCAAACTGCATACCAGAAACTAGCCACGGAGCTGATGAAGATCCAGTCTCTCACCCATCAGAAGGTGGGGTTCATTCAAGTCAGGATGAAGCTTGTAGTCTAGTAAATTGTGATAGTCAGAACAATGGAGTTCAGTTGGATGAATGTTCTGCTAATTATGAATCTGGTGAAAGTGAGAATGAGACAGACTCTAAAGGTGTCAAAGTGGAAAGAGATGCAACTAAAAGGATACTCATTGATAAAGCCCCTCCTATTTTGACAATTCATCTAAAGAGGTTCAGCCAAGATGCTCGCGGACGCTTAAGTAAGCTGAGTGGCCACGTGAATTTCAGAGATACCATTGATCTCACAACCTTTGTTGATCCCAGGTGTGTTAATTTTCCTTCATTTGGAAGATCATAAAATCGGAACTTTTACCTTTGTCTTCACTAAATTGATATTCAAGCAATTTTCTTTATCTTGTAATGAAAACCTGCATTTATGTGTCAAATCTACGAGATCCGTGCCAGTTAAGTGGCCTCTTTAAACATAATAAGCTTTTGGAAGATGAGAATGAATGTGTAAATGTGTTACTGTCTCCCTCCAGTTGGAGAAAGCTTGACCTTAGACTAAAGAATTTACTACCATTTTGAGACTATGGAGGAACACAGTTGCTACTTTCTTCTCTGTCCTAAGGTTATTCATTATGGTAAAGAACAAAAGAAGCAGGAGTGCGAGTCAGTAAATTTTCGAACTTATTAAATAAAATAATCCATCAGAGGTTTCCAGTAACTTAAAGCATGCAATGGTGAGGTTGAATTGTCTTGTAGCCTAAATGATGTTTCTTTGTCAAATGTATGGATGCATACATATTTATGTTTTACAAATATTTGGTTTTGGTTTGCATGTAATGAGTTGGTGCTTTAGTTAATAAATTATGACAATTATTTATATTTTAGAATGTTAACAGTTATGTCTCAGCATCTGAAATTCCAAATTAATCATGCCATTCTCATCTCGTCACATTACACTCTTCTTTTATATATGGTCCTGAATTCCATTTTTAAGGGTCATCAGATTTTTGCTTCAGAGGTTAGATGATAGTTGTCCTTTCAACAACATGATTCCTATCTGCCATATAACTGAGGATGACCAAGAACACGCTCATAGGATGGGATGGCAATTTGCTAGATACAACAGCTCATATTTTATTCTATTCTATTATATTGTGGAGATTTGTTGGCAAATGTACTAAAAAAAAATGTGTGGCAGAATCGAATGTCCATTTCAATCCCTTGATAGACCATAGTTTGGGTTTACGGACAGTTAGACTAGTACCTTCAAGACTGTCCTCAGAGGTGCTTTACTTAAGCTGAGTGTCTTTGGGGAACAACCTCTCTACCTGCACAAGGTAGGAGTAAGGTCTGCATACACACCACCGGGTATGATGTTGTTGTTTGGGTTTCTTGATTTTGGCGAGCCATAGTTTGGGTTTAGGGAACAGTTAGATTTGTACCTTCAAGATTTTTCTCAATGCCTTGAATTCACCTTTCCTTGTGCCTTTTTAGGATCATTATTGTAATCATTGTTGTAAGGATCCGAGTCCTTTGCTCGACATTAGATTAACTCTGCTCTACCAAACTGGGTGCTGTCATAGTAGTGTTATCAAAAGCAAAAGGGGCATAAAGCTCTAAGGTGCATTGGGGCTTTAACCGCAAATAAAGTGTGGGCTTTAGTGAAAAAAGGCACAAAGGGAGAAAAAAATACAAATATATACTTTTAGTCCTAGACTAATAAATAAGCATGAATGACAAACACAAAAGCATGAACAAAGAAGTTGTCGCCTCTTTAGAAGAGGCTCATTGGCAAGTAAAAGTATGCCTTAGAATCTCGATGACGACCCTGAAGCGCACATTGTGCGAGGCTAAGTGCTCAACATGTTTTGAGCCTCACTTCAGAGCTTAAGCGCGCTTTTAACAACACCGTGTCAAAGTTAAAATCAGCCTCGGTTTCTTTAGTGACCTTCATGAGCAAGGGGATAGCAGTGCGAGTTCTTTGAGTTTTATATCTTTCTTCCTAGGACTGTCCGTTTCATGATGAAGCTGTTGTTCTAATTGGTATGTGGATACTTCAGTTCTCAATAAGTAATTCACTGACTTTAGGTTCGCCAAAAACAGTTGCAAAGTATGTAATAATTGGCGGATCTGTGAGCATCGATTCTAAGTAGGATGTGAACTCTTTATTCTTTAAAAATGTTTGTTCGTTTTATTGCTGATTACATATTGGACTTGGGACATCTATTATTGAAGTAAAACCTATTCAAAAGAAAATGTTGAATTTGTCTATTAAAGAGAATTTGATTGATATCCGTAGAATTGATGATAGTAAATAAACTAGATTTGTTCTGCGAAACCAGAAAAGAAAGAGAATACATTTGAAACCAAGTAGAGTGAGACTCATTTGGACGCCTGTAAACTGCTTATTATCTCAAGACCAAGAAAATGTCGTACTAATTTTGGACTTCTCGAGTTTTGTTTGTTCATTTACTGTCTTGAAGCTTTGATTTCAAAATGTCAGCTTGCACTTCTAGTACCTCAACAATTCAAGTCTCTTTTCGCAAAATGGTATCTGTACTTCACTTATCTGATGATGAAATGATGTAAACTGCAGGTGCCTGCAGAGGGAGGTTTACAAATACCGGCTTGTAGGTGTCGTGGAACATTCAGGGACTATGAGAGGAGGTCACTATGTTGCATATGTTAGAGGAGGCCCAAAGATTGCTGGGAAAGACAAGGACGCGGAAGATTATGTGTGGTATTATACCAGTGATGCCTACGTACGAGAGGTCCCATTGGAAGAAGTTCTTCGGAGTGAAGCCTATATTTTGTTCTACGAAGAAATTTGATACGAATTTCTTTGCAATTTTTTGAAATGGTCGGGGTTGAGCTGATCACCCTACGTATTCTCGTGTGAGAAACAAATACATATACACAAAGAGGAAGGGGTTTTCTGGAGGGGTAAATTGTGAGTTGTATTATTACAATCATAGTATTAACACCCATTTTTTTGTTATTTTAATTTTCAATGTACCATCACTTAAAGATGTACATGTTGAGAAAGTGTAATTCTTTGTTTTGTTTATGGAAGCAATCCTTATTTACTAAATCTCTTTTTCTTATTTCTTACAAAATGTTTTTCATAATGCACATGTTGTGAGTATGTTTTGGCATTTTGAGTAACAAGATTTGGCATGATAACCTTGTTTTTGTTCATTGATTCCGAGTGAAACGCGTGGGAGACTCTTATTGATATCACTAGACTATAAGCTTTGACAGTATTGGTATCGCTAAACTATATGCTTTGAGAGTATTGGTATTAATTTATTATTTTCTTTTTTCCGACTTAGGATTGGTGGGTGTTGGAGGATGGTTGTTTCCGGTTAAAAGAGTAATGTAAGATAGTTATTCTAAATGGTCGAAATAAATCTCAACGTTTGATCAATGGCGAAGCTAGAAATTTTCTTCTATATACGAAATGTGTTTACCTGACCTTCTTTTCAAAGTTTGATATATAGATTATGTATATAAGCTTTTAAGATCAAGATTCTAATTTTATATGTTGTTTTGATACTTTTAAGGATCGTTTTGTATGATATGCTCGAGATAAAATGTAAAACTATTTTGTTTTGACTATGGATATTAAGTAGTCTCGGAATTTATACTAAAATGACGGGATTAACTATCCCATATAAAAGTGAGATATTTTTGTCTATTCCATCCCGTTTTACACGTTAAACATGGATAGTTAATTTTATATATTTATTAATTTGACATAAACATCGAATACAAATAAATATTTACCTATTGTACTTTGTGGTAACTTTGGTAAGTTCCAAGACAGCCAAGCTGAAATTAAGGAAAATTAAAGAATGTTTAAACCCATAACAAAGACGAGGTTAAAATATACACAAGAACAAAGAAAAAGCAAACCCACAAAAAGAACAAAACAAAAGAAAAAGGAAACAAACTAAAAGAACACATAAAAAAATAAAAAGAGTAACCAACCATCTTCTTGTAACTAATTCCTTTCTTGCTTTATGTATTTTTTTTATCAAAATTTATTGATTTGATTAATTTAAATTTATATCGCGTAAAACTTTCTCAACTTCAAACTTTTAATCAAGAAAAGAAAAACTTCCATTTGTTTTTTTTATCCTGTTTCTTATTGAACCGAAAGTCTATTGAAAACAACTTCTCTATTTCATAAAGATAGAAGTATAATATGTGTACAAAGAGTTAAAGTACAAGCTCTAAGCTTATCCAAACTATAGAAATATTTATAAATATCGAAACCACGGTAGAAATTCATAAATTTTAAATACTGAAATCACCTCCATTTACACCCCACTCCCCTTTTATCAACTAATATAAAACAGATGAAGTATCTATTCTAACCGTGAACTCAATCATTAATTTTAACACAAAAATATTTTAAAAACTGAATCCATCTCTACGTAATCCCCTCATACTCCACTTGTGGTCCTTTTGTCTACACTATTACTACATCTTACACTATAAAAACTCGTAAACTTTAAATATTGATATCATCTCGACTTAACCCCCCCCCGGCCCCAACCCCATCTCCATACTCCACTTGTGGTCCTTTTGTCTACACTATACCACAACACTCCTCTCTTTTTTCCCTTTAAACAAAAAAAAAAAACCCAACTTGTCACTCTCAAATCTCCAACTCTCAAACCCCACAAACCAAAAAAGAAAAAAAGAACAAAACCCCATATAATTTCTTTATCTTTTTTTCCCCTTTCAAAATCCATGGCAAAACCACCACCATTTCACTTGTTATTTCTTGTAATAATATTACATTTTTCAATTTTAAACCATGTTAAAGCAACATGGTGTGTAACAAGAAGTGATGCTAGTGAACAATCTTTACAAAATGCTTTAGATTATGCTTGTTTTTCTGGTGCTGATTGTGCACCAATTTTAGAAAATGGACTTTGTTATCTTCCTAATACTATTCAAGCTCATGCTTCTTATGCATTTAATGGATTTTATCAAAGAATGAATAGAGCACCTGGTTCTTGTGACTTTGCTGGTACTGCTACCATTGCTAAAACTGATCCAAGTAATCATTTTTTTCCCTTTAACTTTCTTTGTTATGTTAGTTTTATGCTCGGTGTTCTGTATCTATATTGGAGTCTGACTGTGGGCGCAATGCCTAGAGATATTCAGAGTTTGAATTC
>JAJOOS010018655.1:0-10378 GCA_029582725.1 Solanum chiquidenum | reverse complement strand
TTTTTCAAAATTTTCAGATCAATATAAATATCAGATGGAAATTAGAATCTATTTGCTAACCTGAGTGATTGCTGGCTTGAGCTAAGAGCCTCCATTTTTGGCTGTAAATTAATTATTTTTCGTTTTGCTAATTATCCTGAAATTTGTTTACTACAAGTCATGACTCATATATATCTGATTAGCTGCTTTATAGATGTGGCTACTGATTATTTCTTTACATTTAGATATTTGAAATTGCTTGTCATTTTCTCTTATCTAGAATATTCCTAGCTACCATGATTCAGATGGTCACTACAGCATATCTCGTCTTATATTATTATGTATATAGAAAATAATATTGCAAATATATAGGTTAAAAGCGACTTTTAAAAAATATGTACCAAAGTTTTAAACAGCACAAAATTTCTAGCTTTTTACTACCTATAGGCTCTTGAGCCAAGACATAGTTTGACATTACAATTTAGATTTTAGGCCGTCAGAAATTAAGTTGATTTAAAGTTAAAATTTTATTTGAATATCTAATTTGAATTTTGTAAGTTATATTATTTTTATAAATATGAACTCCCCATAATTTAGAAAATTATTTATCAGTTCTTATTACAATTTTACTAAATGAGCAAATCATAATTTATAAATAAGGTATCCAAAATATTCTAAATTTTAATGTATCACAATTATAAATGCATATCTCCATGTTCCTTTCAATAATAAGTATTTGCGAGTAAGTATCATTACGTATTTTCAAATACACATAAGTTTGCCAAAGATCCATTGGTAAATAATACTCATAGTCATTAATAATTATTCTTTCATATAATCTTTTCAGTCGAGCATGCATCTCTTATTGCAAAATTAAAATAATTATTTTTTCCTTTTGTAAAATATAAACTTATGAGTAAATTTATATATGTATATATATATATATATATATTTTAAAAACTACCACTTGAAATTTAAAATTCTATTTTTTTGATAAATTTGTAATTTGAAATTATGCAAATTTTGAACGTCTGCGTATTCAAAGGATGCGAGCGTATAAATTCCTGGTACAAAGTTCTTTCGTGTGATAATTGCGTAAAAATATGAAAAGCTGTTGGATATAATGCCCGCTGTTAATATTTTTCCCATATCAGTACTATTAATTAATACATTCAGAAAATTAATTAATATTTTTCTAGGATTGTGTAGCCTACCTGTTGATTGAGAAAAGGATATTCATCAAACAATTAACAATAGAAATCACTTTTAGCTGGTAAAGTAGCTATGTATTAATAGTTCATCAAGTCGAACACTCTTAATCAAAAATTATATTACATATATAAAAAATTATACATAAAAAAATTTAAAAATATTATTATTATTATTATTATTATTATTATTATTATTATTATTAATCTTGAGCTTCATCGAGACGAAATCCTATCTCTGATCTGTTTTCCCCCTATTATTTAAGCAACGACAGAAAAAATTAATTATATATTTGAGTAATTATAAATTATCTTTATCAATAATATTTATCGACTATTTATAATAATCTAAACCAGCTCAAATTTGCTTTCTTGTTGTTTTCACTTTTCACCGTTCAATTTACAAATAGTGCCCCATCTTGTGATTATTCTAATTCTCTATCTTGTCTTTTACCAATCATTATGACCACTTCTGTGGGGAAAAAAAAGCCACTATATGTGGTCAAAAATTTCAGGAATTTCTTTGACACCAAAAGTGCTCTTTATTTGAACCTTTATTTATATGACCATTATTGATGAAATTGTGTACTTTAAGAAAATGAAACAATTAAGAGATAAGGGTCATCATTAAATTTGAAACACTGAAGTTTGATATAAATTTCTACGGTTTTCAATAAATGTAGCCATTAGATTTTGTTAAATATTTGACAAACATTGAAAGTACTTATTTTTTATAAACTTAAATGAACAAAATTGCTGAAAAAATATATTTAAGAAACCAGTTGCACCTACCTGAAATATAAGGGGCCATTTTTATGTATTTTATTCTAAGCTTTATATATGCAATGTCTACTTTTTTCTTTTAATAATATACAATGTATATGCATCTGCTGACTTATTTCCTATTTTATTTTTATTTATATATTACGCGTGACTTGTGAGAGATATCATTTAATTGCTATTTTCAACTGGCTGGAATGTCCTTAATATTATGAATCAGCCCAAGCCCAATAATTATACCAACAAGGATACCACACAAATAGATATCGGGCCAAGTAGGCCCAATAAAAGCAATAAGGTCAGACCTTCACGAGGGATAATTTTAGATCTAGACTGAAGGTGTCGTTAAATAGAACAAGACATCACTATCAAAGGTTATCATGAATTATGTGTTTCTCATCCCCACCTGAGTCTAAGTTTCTCATGTTCCTTCTACAGTCTATCAATCCCTAGTTCTTACGTCTACATTTCTGTTTGGGCTTTTGCTATTTGAGGTTGTTTTATTTAGTTTCTGGATTTGTAATTAAACTCTAATCTTATTATTATAGTTGAGAAGTTGGTTATTGTTACATTAGATTTGAGTTCATTACACTTAACCTTATCGAAGCCCAAAATACATTTGATATCCTATATGATGTCTTGAATATTACCTGTGTATATACTGTCCAAAAGGCTGAAAGCCCAAAATAAATTAAATGACAAAAGGCAGTTTGAGGTCTAAAATAGATTGGGAAACTTACCTAAATATACTATATTAAAAAATATTACCATTTATAGCAATAGTATATTTTTTTCACTTGATCACTTTTAATATATTTATAATACAGTTTTAATATATATTACAAAGAACAATCTATTATTCACATATAATACAAGTTTTATTGATGGATAATACATTTATCACACATTTTAATACACTTATAATATAATGTGTCTATTTCTTACCAAGCAAGCATGACATATTTAAAAAACAGTTATAATATATATATTTTGTATACATAATTCACTTTTAATATATATTGCAGATTTAACATAGTATTGCTATGTATTGTTATAAATGGTAATAAATAAAAAATATTATTAAAATCAGTAATTATTTATTAAAAGGTATCTATCATAGTAATTTTTCCTTCATTTTTAATTTGTCTTGTGATAATTATATAATATATATTGTACCAATTATGGGAACACCCACAACTGATACCAGGCCCATAATACTATGGAGTCCAAACTTTCTAACTCAAAATAGTCTTTAAACCCTTTATAAAATGGGCAAGTTACACATTAGACCCTTTGACAAAAATAATTAATTATATCATCTAGCCAAATATATATATTGTTTGTGCGTTTTTTATAATTGTATATTATGCGTATAGTATACATGTGTTTATTAGTATTATTTTAGGTGACGACTATACAATCTAAAATCGTTTTATAAAAAAGGATGTCTACACTAACAATATATAGTGTCCCATTTTTAAAAATGCCCATAATTTAATCTTTTACAAAATTTAGCTAGTAAAATCATGGCATAATTTGTGTATAATCGGTTTGTTTACCATAAACATTGACTATATGTTTATTACACTTATTATATTACATATTAAAGGATCATTTGGTATAATGGTGGGATAATTCATATTTTATGAAATGGTATAAGGGGTTTTACCATGTGCGCACTTTTGAGATGAAACGAACTCGGAATATAGTACTCTTGCACCGTCTACAAGGATTTTGCAATTGTCATAGGTGAATTCTACATCTTCTTTTTTCCTGATTAGTAATATATACTTAATTTTCCTCGTTTGGTTACATACAATTATTGGTATACTGAGTATACCAATAAAAGATGATGCTTCTAAAATGAGTGTAATGTAATATCCACTTCAACCATTTGAAAACAAAAAAAGCAATCATGACTTAGAAGAACTAAATCACCGCCACCAAAGTATATGAAGACGGCAGGTTACTCTACACTGTTTTAATTTAGGAAAATATTTTTAGTGAAAAATATTGTAAATAAAGATTTTCTTAGAAAATAAGTGATTTTAAAGATTTTCAGAATTTTATTTATTTATTCCATTCATCATTATCCAAATATTTTTTATGGACCTCGATATGTTCACCCTCACAACTTTCGCCTGATTCCTGAGGGGCCACATTGCGCCTAACTGATTTGATCTCTCGTCAAATTAGATCTTAAGCGTAACACACATTCTAAAAGCTAATTTAAAAAAAAAAGATTAATTGTTCAAATCTTATAAGAAACACACAATTTTTGTCCTTCATCAGTGTGCTGAGATTCATTTCATTCATCATATAAATATCGATCCTACAAAATTAGAATAATACATAAAAGATTAACATGGTCTCCGTGCAAGACTGACAAGCACAAATCGAGATATTCATAAGATAATCAAACCAAGTCTTCTACGTTATAAATAAAAGACTAGTTGCGAGAGGAAATGACATTTTTATTGATGTCTCTTTGGATCTAAGAATTAGGTGAAGATGGACGTAAGAAATGATGTAGTCGAGACAAAAATGCTTGGGCCGTTTTGACATTCAAATTGGAATTCAAATTTAAAATGTATTCATTGTTTATTATATTTGAACAATTTAACTTCAATTTGAAATCAAATCAAATTTCAAAAATTCATTTAAAAGGTACTAGAATTTATGTGATTTTCATTTTTTTTAAATTAAACTTGATCCATAAATTTATATTTTATAAAAAAAATAATCTCATGTTCAATGTTAAGAAATTGTGTGTACTTCGTAGGAAAATTAAAAATAACTAATCAATATATAGATATATATATACTATTGTTGCTTTATTGGGCAATGTATCATTATAATATTATATATATTTGAAAATTTTAGCATGTAATCACAATACTTTATCCATATAATAAATATAAAAAAAATAATACTTATTAATTTTATAAATACAGGCATTTCGATATCTTACTTTGTTTATAAAATATGAATTAGAAAGTTTTAATAGTTTCCCCTAATCATAAATTTTTCATACTTATAAGAAATAGATATAACTTTTAAAATTTAGTATGTCTAAACATAATTTCAACTTCAAATTTGTATCATAATAAGACGTGAGACTGATAAATGGAAAAAGGATCCACTAAAACATATCAAAGTGAAAAGGGTGGGGGGATCCCACTTAAGGGAAGAGAAGGTGGTATAGCACGTGAAGCTCTAGAAGGTAAGGACCATTTCTTTAGGGTTTTGATAATGTTTCTGTAGGATAACTAATTATAAGTATCCTATTCTAGAAATAAAGATAATCTCATTTGGATGTTATACAAATGAAAAAGGAAATTATATTGCCCCTAAAATATAAAAACACTTTCAATTTAATGAAGTTGAGGGATTAAAAGGACCACATGGTATCAAATATTGTTCACACTAAGTGATTCTCTCGTTTATATAATAAAAGGTATATAAAGTTATAATATGCATCATGACTCTTGAAATTAGTCACCAACCCTTGTTGGTTGAAATGCACATTCTATGTCCGGTAGAGTTACATAGAGCTTACCCGAATTTAAAGTTGATAAGTTTGAAATTTTAACCTTTTTAAATTTATGATTCGGTCCAGACCAATTCTGTTACTTTCCTCTGTTTGCTGCAGTCCTTCCTGGTCCTCATCGTATACCTGGGTCCTAGGACTCGTTTGTAGAGCCGCTATTTCCTCTAACTTGCTTGTTAGTGGAACAGGGGAGATCAATGCTTCTTTAAAAGAAGCATATGTTATCTGATCTATTTCCATAGATTCCTTATCAGGGGGTTTGGGTGGATCTGGTATTTTGATTTGGGATGCCACCTCATTCTCATCTTTGCTCTCCATTGTGTTTGCTCCTGTAAAAAAGCAGAGAAATGCTCTTAATTAGCTATATGTGTACACTTGTTTTTTAAATTCTAATGTTAGATAGATGTCTAAACAATGATGTCTTGCACAATATATTTGGTGCATTTAATGTAAGAAATTGGCTTGGCAAATTCGTGCGTACGTTCTCCAGACATTGCATGCATGCTTTATTACATAGTTATCACTCTATATTCACTATTAAGTCATGTACTATATGTCATCACATTTGTGAGTTATAAGAAATCCTCATTAAGGATGACTTGGAATGACTAAAGTTAAATTGTGTTCAAATGTATAAATATGTGTGTCTTGATAGGAAAGATATCACCGGAGTATAGTACAAGATAGCCTTTTCTTGCTGCCATGAGGTTTGAGATTTAATTCACGTAGACCCCTGCCCTTATTTATTTAAAAGCAAAAATATTACAAGGAGGGGACAAAGAACCAAAACTTCCAAAGCAAAACACCATAATACAACCTATACTTAAATCTACGAAGCACATTACGCAAAACAAAGTAAAATGATTTGCTCCACAATCTGCTAAATGTGTTGAGCAGCACAAAAGCAGAGTGCTTACTCTGTTACTCATGTATAGATTTTGATTTTTTTAAATAACTGTGGTACTATTTCGTAACTCAATTTATTCTATAAGATATCTATCATTTTTCACCAAGAAATATAAGATAACTTTCTCCACCAATAATAAAACAGATAGAAAGAAATCACCTAATATTTACCGTACAAAATTTAGTTCAGTGCTTTTTTTATAAGAAAAATAGTTCGATAATCTAATTTCTCTATAATTAAACTAAAAGCTCAGTGAATTTCTATGTAACTAACTTGCACTCGTATAATCTTCTACAATCACACAAGGAAAAAAGAGTAAAAAACGCTTCCCTGCATTAAGTTGTGTCAGAGGCAAACTCTTGAAGACTCCGATTGCATCATTATTATCTTAATTTAGGCATTACCAAAGTTTTTAATGACAATTAACGGATACTATTGTATTAGATTGGTTACTAATGACTTCAACAATAGTGAATATATTAAATATAAATATAAGCTCTAAGCTCAAACCCTGATCTTGTGGGCGGGAAATGTGTTGGCTTTTACCAGAGATACCAAGTGCCCTTCTATGCTTTTTATGGGGCACTGTTACTTATATTTAGTTTCTATCAGTTTCTTAAGATAGATATACATAAATATACTTATTTTTTTTCAAAGTTAACGATTACACATGCATCCCACATATATGTGAGTCTGCCTCTGGCTGCAACTATTATGTGACGACATGTTTTCGTTTTTTTGTCCATCTCAAAGAAGAATTTAATTTTAAATTTTTTATTTTACTCTTAATTATGACTTTATAGTCACAAAAAATGTTTATGGTATATTTTATAGTAGCACGCATTTTAATGTCTTTCTTTCATTTTTAAACGTCGTACTCAATCAAATATGCTCCTGTAATTAAAATCGGACCAAAGTAGTGCCAGCAGCCTTTGCTACAGTTAGTTACCTAAGCATTCACATTTAGCAATCTCATAATCGAATATTCAAAACGCACAACTTTGTATTGGTGGATGTAATCGAAATCATTCGAATTTTATAACGTAAAAAGTTTAAGCTATACGGTTATATAATACGTTTTAATTTATTTAATTATATATTTAACATAGCCCTCATTGGCCCATCACAAGAAAATTGGTTTCCATAGTAAATGTTGGTGAGACTCGAATTCAACACCTTTCTATATACTTTTCGTTTTTCGAGAATTAAACAGTTTAAGTTTGACGGACAATTTGCTCATGCATGGAATCTTCAATTTTTTTAAAATGAAATTTATATATTTGTAAACTATGTAAAAAGTATTATAAGTCACAATGATTGATAATTCAAAATGTTTAAAAGATCTATGAAAAACTTACGGTTAAAAATAGATTTGTTTGAATCTCAAAATCCAAAAAGTGTCATATAAAATGAGACGGAAGGAGTATTATATTATGATATCACGAAGAAAAAAGAAAGCATTTACAAAAAGAAGTCTGTATATGTAATGGATAGAATTTGTTCGGTATTCAGATTGAATGTGGGATACAGCAAAAGCACACTAACAAGACTACTAAGACTTAGAATTGATATGAAATTAAACCAATTAAGCATGTGGCATAGTGTTGGTGAATTATAATGGACCACTTAGCTTGTAGGGCTCTTTTATATGTGCTTTTTGTATAGACGCGCTTTTATTAGCTTCCGAAAAATCTATAAATAGCGCTCATCAATCCATGCAATATTATTCATATTCAACTAATATCTATTACAATGGCGAAGAGTAGTACTAGAGTTCTTAATATAGTTTTCTTTGTTTTATTGAGTATAGGAATATGTTCAGCTGCAAGAACACTCATCGGTCTTGATGTTGGTGTTGGGGCGAAAGTTGGTGCTTATGCTGGTGGTGGTGGAGGAGGTTCTGGTGGAGGTGGTGGAAGTGGAGCAGTAGCTGGGGACCATGGTGGTTATGCCGGTGGAAGTGGTAGTGGTGAAGGTGGTGGAAGCGGATATGGTGCTGGAGGAGCACCAGGAGGTGGATACGGAGGTGGTGGAGGTAGTGGTGGCGGTGGCGGTGGTGGCAGTGCTGGTGGAGCACATGGTGGTGGATCTGGTGCGGGTGAAGGAGGAGGAAGTGGTGGTGGATATGGTTCTGGTGGGGCACCAGGCGGTGGAAATGGTGGTGGAGGTGGTCATGGAGGTGGTGGTGGTGGCGGCGGAGCGACTGCTGGTGGAGCACATGGTGGTGGATCGGGTTCAGGAGAAGGAGGTGGAAGTGGTGGAGGATATGGTACTGGTGGTGCACCAGGCGGTGGATATGGTGGTGGAGGCGGACAAGGAGGTGGTGGTGGAGGTGGTTCAGCATCAAGTGGAGCTAGTGGAGCGTCAGGTGGTGGATATGGAAGCGGTGAAGGTGCTGGTGGTGGTTCAGGCGGAGCTCATGGAGCAGGAGGCGGCAGCGGCAGTGGAGGTGGAGCAGGCGGTGGAGGAGCCTATGCGGGTGGTGAAGGGGGTGGACATGCTGGTGGATATGGTGGTGGTGAAGGAGGTGGATCCGGACATGGTGGTGGTGGCGGCGGCTATGCTCCTTGAAAACTTATTCTCTTCACAATTTGCAAACACTACAGGCATATTTCCTATTCTTAATACTATCTATAGTATAAAAATAACATGATCAAATTGTGGTAAGAAGAGGTGTAATTTATGAAAGCAAATTATTAAAAATGTTGCGGCAAGAAAAGTGCTCTTAATCTATATTTGCGTTTCAAATATTAATCGCAAGAAAGATGTGTAAACAAAGGTGTCTTGTGCAATTTGGTGCATATAATGTAAGAAAATGCTTTGGCAAATTCCTGTGTACGTTCTCTATACATGCATTGCATGCACATGATGCACTGGTATTTCATTGGACCTCTTAAACGACCAAGTGAAAAAAAAAATACTATTTCGTTCCTTCGATTCTGACTTAACTTTAAAAAAATAACGAATACTTTTGAATCTTATAGTCTTAAACTAAAGATAAATAGAATGTGAAAATATTTTTTAATTTTATGATCTTAAACATGTCATATGAAAAAAGTAAAAAGTATAGATATATCAAAACAGGAAAGAATTAGACATTCTTTCTAAATAAATTAAAAAATAAAATAAGACAAACAAATTGAATGGTATATATTAACCGTGCATGCACTAAGGAAACAAAAACTACGCACTACAGAATGATTCATATGATGGCTAATTTAGTACTCAACTTATCATAAATATATAATAGGAGTATCTGAACAAAGAACTATTCCAACTTAAACTATGCTTGTTATTAGGCTCTTTTAAGGTTAATTATGAATTATGAATAAAAATTACAACTAAGGGACAATAATCTGTCCTCAATTCTTATAGTCCAGTTGTAACAAGAAGCAAAGAATTATAATTTGGGTGGACAACATAGAGATGCCTCCTTGCCGTCTCTCTCTCACGCAAAGGCAGATAATAGCTTTACGGTATCGGATTTATTTGAATTTAGTATTTTTTTTTTATGTGAAGTATAGATTTATTTATAAATATTTAGTAAATTAGAACAAATATTAAATATGAGTTCATAATTTTAAAACTAATATGTTCAATATAGGCAAAAAAATTATTACGCATGTGATTTCTTTTTTATCATTTGTCCAATTTTGAGTGGACAAAGTTTCTTTTATTTGTCTGTAACTTGAGAAATAACAGATATTTCGATAAATTAGTCGAGTGCTTATTAATATCATCATTATATCACGTTTATAAGAATGTGATATGAAATGAAATAAGGAAAATGGTTTGGGCGTGCAAATATAAAAAGGATACTGAAAGTATGTATATTATCTTCGATTTCAGCCTTCACTCATGATGTTTTTTGCTGGGATTAATGTGCTATTGTTCTTTCTTGTGTTTGTTGTGTGATCTTTTAATTTCAATTATATCACGTAAATTGACACAGAG
>JAJOOS010018644.1:0-12173 GCA_029582725.1 Solanum chiquidenum | reverse complement strand
GTCCCTCTTTCCAACCCTTTTAACAATTAATAGGAGTGTTTCTATATTTAAACTCTTCTATTTTTCTTTCTTCCACCGATGAGGGAGAAATGTCTTTTCACTAAAGCATAAGAAGACTTTTCAAGTTCCCAACTTTGACTTTTCCTCTTTTTCCATCTTCCCTCCATTTCCCATTAACTCTTGCTACATACCCAACACGTTGTTCTGCAGTATCATAATTAGTTTTAGTTTACACGTTAATGAGAATCAGCTAAATCTAAGGAGAGTAGTTTAAATATAGACGCATTACTTCCGGCAAAGCTAACCAAGTAAACATTCGTAGGTCTATTTTGCTCAAGAAGGTAACTTATGTGTAGAAGTTGTTCTATGGGTCATTTGCCAAGTTCTAATCTAAAGCATAACCCGCTCCTGTC
Organism: Solanum chiquidenum; assembly: GCA_029582725.1. Taxonomy (NCBI): domain Eukaryota; kingdom Viridiplantae; phylum Streptophyta; class Magnoliopsida; order Solanales; family Solanaceae; genus Solanum; species Solanum chiquidenum. Next base: position 11,760 of record JAJOOS010018644.1, on the reverse strand, counting down.
GATAGGGTTGGTGTTTATAGGTAGTTTACTATGTAAAGAAGCAGACTGTAGAATGACGGAGAAACGTAAAGGTGATTAACAACTAGCCTTCTTGATAGTTTTAAGGCAGAAACATACTACTATGTTTTGTTGGTTGTACATTTAGGGATCATTCGGTAGAGTCTATAAGCATAATGCTAAATAGAGTGTATTAGTAATGTTTGCATTAGCAATGCATGACTAACGTTTTGTATGCCTCTATGTAACACTATAAATAGAGGTATAAAATTTCATATTGTATACACTTGAATACTTGAATACTTGATAAACAAGTAGCAAGAACAAAAATTAAAAGTTTAAGGGAAATAATTTGGTTAACTAATAAAGTTGGAGAAGGAGAGAGACTTAGATATATATTTTTAAAGTAAGAAAATGGGGTACAATTATTTTCGAGAAAAAGTGTCTTTAAAAGAGTTTGAATAAGAATAAGACTTTTCTGATTTTTAAGTAGAAAAAAACAAATGCACTTATTGATCCAATGTTTGAATCATTTAGATTCAAACCTCATGAATATAACTAAACAAAATGTGGCTACTATGCAAAATAAAAATGTAGTGGATCTCATAAGTAGAATTGGATCAAACTTTGAAATCCTATAGCACATTAGCTCCCCCTTAAGTGTCAAGAAAAATATGCATGTTGGGTAGATAAGGTTTAGTTTTTTGTCTCCTACCTTTGATATAGTAATGTGATTTCATATCATGTTATCAAATCATGAGATGAAATCAATGTTTGGATATGCGATTTTATGCCGATTTATCTCATGATTTCATTTCATGAGATTAAATCTCAAATTTTTAAAATATCATGATTTGAGATATTTTAAATACAAAAAATGACCCATAAATTTATATTTTGTAAAAAAAATCTCTCATTTATATCTACTAACAATTTATTTCATATGTAATAAAATTTATTAAATTCATATCATTACTTTTTAAACCATTTATATCTCATATAACAATCATTCTCACCAACATAAAATTTGGTATTAATTCAAATCAATTCCTACATTACTATTTCTATTCACAAAATTCATTATTTTTTATTAAATTTATTTATCAACCAATGTTCAATTTTGAATTTTTTTTTATTGAATTAAAGTTTGATCAATGAATGTTGTATTTTTTAAAATAGCTTTGTGATAGTGTATTGTGCGATTTCATAATTTTTTGTTTATTTGGTAAGATTGTATAAAGACTTGAGACAATTTAAATAGTTTTACAACTTATGAAGTTTTTTTATGTTTATGAGAAATATACAACATAAAAAGTTCAAATTACATGTCCAAGCAAAATTTCAACTTCATCTCATGGTTTCATATTATGATTTCAAATTGTATGATCAAACGGGCCCTAATACACATTAATAAAAATTAAGTAAGGAAAGGGGAAAAGAACCATAACGATTAAGAAATTAAAATATTGACTTTAATTTTAGGCTTTCAAATACTATATAATAATTAGAATATAAGTTATGAAAATGAAATGGTGTGAGTTATATTTAAGGGAAAATTGTATAAAATAGCAAACTATTAATTCAAATTAAATGTTATAACCACAGTTTCATTCAATTCTAATCCGTAGCAAATACTTTGTCATCGCCTCTCTCCCCAGAAATCTCGCTCTCCACTCTCTCTCGCCTCTCTCACTTTATGCAAACACAAATGTATAAATTGTGTTTCTGTTTATATAAAGCGAGAGAAAACTGTATATATAAATACAAATACATATATTTTCATCCTATACACTTATAATTATACAAATACAGATTTTCCCCTACCAATTCTCTTTTGCCTTTTCTCGCTTTATACAAACACAAGTTATACAAATTACAATGTATAATTTGTGTTGTATAAAGCGAGAGAGAGATTTGATATACAAATTTTTTATTTTGATTCAATTGTATAAAAATTCAAATTTTATGCAGATATACAAACACAATCATTGATACATATACATAGTAGTTACATATATACAATTATCTAATCGATATACATATACAATCGCTACGCTTTTATACAAAACGAGATGTTGTCTGCGATTCATACAAATCTGATGCTCTCCATAGCAAACATAGAATTGAATATGGAGCACAATTATGCAAACTGTAGCTATAGCATACAAATATAATTTTTATGTTTGCTAAACCTAAAATTTACTCTATATTTAATATGGTTTTTAAAATAAAATAATTAAGAAAATAAATAGTACTTTAAATAGATTGTTGTGTTATTTTTATGGAAAATCTACATTATTAGACATACTTTAATACCATATATACTATTATTACCTATAAATTTTTAAAATATTATGTATCTTACTACTAATTAAGAATTTTCTACGTATCTTATACTTAATACATGTATTTTTGCTATCAAATACACAAAAATAGAGAGAGACGAGTGAGATTTGTGTATCCCAAATATATGTGAATCACACTAGATTGTATGTATCTGGAGCGATTCGCAAGTATCTGGGTACCATATACATGGGAGAGTGGCAAGTGAGATGGGAGAGAGGCGAGCGGGGTTTGTTATTTATCTGAGGTACACGCAAAGCCACTTGAATACAATGTATCTAAAACAAGTTACACCTAAATTAGACTCCACGTATCCGAGATACATATACATGAACGCAATTGGAGGCACCAAAATTTGGTAGGATACGTAATATTACAAACTAAAATGTATCTAAATAATTAGCTCCTAAACTAGAGAAATTTAGGTAAGTTCCCCTATTTTTATATAGTAAAATGGAGAGTAACAACCTAAAAAGACAAATACAAATGAAAATCATAGAGAGCTTGTTTGTATGTATATACTTGTTGCACAATTAAAAATTATAAAGGTTGAAAGGTGAAAGAATCTGAAAAAACACATTATTATATCTAACAAAGAAAATATATTATAATGATAGATACAAAGTTGAGTAATTGAAAATATAGATTCTTTTAAATATTAAAAATAAAACAAGCAAATGAAAAAAAAAATGAGAAAAAGGATAAATATGAATAAAAAAATGTCATATCACCTTATACTTTTCAATTTATGTATGATTAATATATACAATTTAAGAATATATACTTGTGCCACTACTTAGTCTACAACTTTGAATCTTTTGATTAAACAACAATACTTGTCATTTGTGCTCGTCAGTCATCACCATTCACCATAGCCAACCTATCCAATTTAAAAGGACGAGAAATCAAACGTCCCTCATCACATATATTAGTATTTTAAACTCCAATTTTTCCACAAACTCATCTTCTCGTAAAGTCCAAAGGGAGAGAGTGGGAAAAAAATGGTGGTGGAGAGAGATATCGACCATCTTCCAAAGAATGCTGCAAACTACACAGCTCTGACGCCGTTATCCTTCTTGGAAAGGGCGGCGATGATTTATCCCAACAGAAAATCATTAATTCATGGGTCCGTTGAATACACATGGCTTCAGACTTATCGCCGTTGCTGTCAACTGGCTTCTGCTCTTACCAAACGCTCCATCACTTTCGGAAGCACGGTATGTTTTGGTTTTCAACAATAATAGATTTAGAGGATTAAAATATCCGCGTTACAACTGAGAGGTTTTTTTTTTTGCTTTTGCAATAAGGTGGTGATTTGGTATATGTCCTCCATAGTTATTTTTGAAGTATAGGCTTTAGATCTAATAATTGGATGTACTGTCTATTAAATGATTAGACAGACTATCAATTGCATTAGACATGAATTGGCCACTTGGTGTGAGTCTCGGACTCATTTTGTGTTCCTTTAGAGTTCTTTCCCCTGGTTGCAGGATCCAAAATTCATGTGTATGTCTTGACTTGTTCTATGTTTTCTTCAAACGCTTATTTGAAATTACTTCTCTGTTGCCATTAAGCTAACCCTGATACCACAGAATGCTCATGTTGAAGTTCTGTCTGTTGCTAAATGAGAATTTGGCATTTCAATGAACTGCTTCAACTGGAATGGTTTAGAGCGAGTTGTTTTATATCTTCACTCCATACTCTCACTTCCACTCTTTATGGAACACCAAACTAATACAAGTTACTTCAATTTTCTGGATATACGAGAGAAAAGAAGAGGAATAGCCCTCCCAAGAATACTCATTTGGCCTCCTTGGAGATCAGAAAGGAAAACGTTTTAATAAAGGTAATAAATAAGCTAACAAGGAGCCTTGGCTGTTGGAGATTATGCATACAATAACATAAACAATGTACAAATTCTACAAACTAAGCTCACATTGTCCCATTTCCTTGTGGAGCAAATGAGTCGGTGGAGGCAGATTGGCCTTTAGTTTGGGAATTACACAACGGTGTTTGATTTTTTGACATATATCTAGTAGGTTCATTACATGGTTTTGTGCTTTGCATTTCTGTAAGTTCATTCTCTCAATAGAGGTTTTGTTAGGAAACCCGTAAATTCCAAGAATTCTTTCAGATTATTTACATAATCTGTTTTTCACTATTAAGCTAAACCTATTGTCTTCAAAGAAGAGGGGTAGAATTAATTGAAAAACTTGTAGTTCGGAGATAAATGCTCATGTTTTGAACTGCTTCTTCTCAGGATGGACAGAAATTAAAATATTCGTAAATGTTGCATTGCCCGTCTCTGCTTGTTTCTTCAATTGAAATGACATGATTTAAACTCTCTATCAGTTCTTATGGATGAACAATGTTATCCTCTTGAGAAAATGCAGTTTTCCGGTATCCAACAGGAACCTTATAAGTCTTTCCCTTTATTGGCTTCATGCCAGGTTGCTGTGATTGCGCCAAATGTTCCTGCTATGTATGAAGCTCATTTTGGAATTCCAATGGCTGGAGCTGTTTTAAATGCTGTCAATGTTCGTTTAAATGCAGACACAATTGCTTTTCTTTTGGGCCATTGCTCAGCTGCAGTTGTCATGGTGGACCAAGAATTCTTTCCATTGGCTGAGGAAGCTTTAAAAATTCTAGAAGATAAGAGTGAAGGAAAATCAAATCGACCACTTATTGTAGTTATTGCTGATAAAAATTGTGATCCCGCCCCACTTCAATATGCTTTAGAGAAAGGGGCAGTTGAATATGATAATTTCTTGGAAACTGGTGACCCAGACTTTCCATGGAAGCCACCACAGGATGAGTGGCAGAGTATTGCTCTGGGCTATACTTCTGGTACAACAGCTAGTCCTAAAGGAGTGGTGCTTCATCATCGTGGTGCGTATCTTATGGCTTTAAGTAATGCCGTTGTTTGGAGTATGAAAGAGGGAGCTGTGTACCTTTGGACTCTACCAATGTTTCACTGCAATGGTTGGTGTTTCACTTGGACACTTGCAGCAATTTGTGGGACCAACATATGCCTTAGACAGGTGATCTCTTGGTCCTTTTCTTGTACATGGAGTTTTCTATGTTATATTTATGTTACTTATAATAGCAGTCTATCATGATCATGAAATATCGCTGGACATGTGCAGTTGATAACGAGATACTGCGCTTTGACCTGACAATTTTGCAATAGAAGTAACAATGAACAGATAGAAGTCATGATTGTCTATTTTCTCCACATTCTTCAGTTTCCATGAGTATTTTACAAAAGATGCATATCTAGTGATTTGTGTAAGTACAAAGAATTAGGGTGATCTATCAAGAAATGCTGGAAAACTGAAAGGATAGCATAGATGGTGATATATCCAACAAAAACTATATTGTCTTCTGATCATACAAAATGCCAAACAAAAATCAATGACATCCTATTGTTCCAACTACGAGGGTTAGAAACAATTATTCAGTGTTTTATCTTGAAATAGGTTAATGGACTAGAAGAATATTAAAGAGAAATATACTGTCTTAGCATATACGTTTAACAAAGTAACACCGTGTCTACGTCCTAATTAAAATCTCAGAGATTATTGCACGAGTTGAATCTGAATTTTTTTGAATATACTAAGAGGATGGGGGACACATGCCTTTTTGGTCTATATCTGAAATAAAAGAACAAAAGTAGCTAGAAAAGATAACGGCTTTTGGGCAGGTCAAATAAATTGATGTATCTCTCCCTGCTTCTTGCTTTTGGCTCTTGACAAGGTTGCATTTTGTTTTTTTGAGTGGTCCATATGCAGGTAACTGCAAAGGCTGTTTATTCTGGCATAGCTCACCTTGGTGTAACCCATTTCTCTGCTGCACCTGTGGTGCTCAATACCATAGTTAATGCTTCAAAAGAGGAGACCATCCTTCCCCTGCCTCGGCTAGTACATGTAAGCACTGCTGGTGCTTCTCCTCCTCCTCCTGTTCTTGCTGCAATGACTCAACGTGGCTTCCGTGTCTTACACACTTATGGCCTTTCTGAAACCTATGGCCCCTCCACTATATGCACATGGAAGCCTGAGTGGGATTTACTTCCCACAGATGTTCAAGCGCGTCTCAATGCACGTCAAGGTGTCAGATATGTAAGCCTGGAGCATCTAGATGTAGTTAACCCCACGGACATGACACCTGTTCCAACCGATGGGAAAACGATGGGAGAAATCGTCTTCAGGGGTAATGTTGTGATGAAAGGCTACCTGAAGAACCCGAAAGCCAATGAAGCTGCTTTTGCAGGAGGCTGGTATCACTCTGGTGATCTTGCTGTAAAACATCCTGATGGATATATTGAAATAAAAGACAGATCAAAAGACATCATCATATCTGGTGGTGAAAATATTAGTAGTGTTGAGGTTGAGAATATCCTATATCAACACCCAGCAATACTGGAGGTCTCCGTTGTTGCAAGGCCTGATGAGCAATGGGGAGAGTCACCTTGTGCATTCGTGACATTAAAGCCTGCTGTAAAGGAAACAGATCAGCAACAGGTTGCAGAGGATATTATGAAATTTAGTCGATCAAAGATGCCTAGGTACTGGGTCCCAAAGTCGGTGTTTTTCGGACCATTGCCAAAGACAGCTACAGGAAAAATACAGAAGCACTTGTTAAGGGCAAAGGCAAAGGAGATGGGCCCATTGAAGAAGAGTAGATTGTAAATGTAACACGATTTTGTCTTTGTAATTCTAAGACGTCTGCTGTTTGAAGTGCTCGGTCTATGCATCTCTGTGTATCATGATCTTGTAGATAAATAAGGTTATATTTCAGATTTTTGCTAGATAATCATGGAAGGGTACCATGTAATCATGAACTATTGGTGTTCATTGTATTTTAAACTGAATGGTAACTATTGGTCTTTAGATGATTCTTATGGAACAACATCTTTGATTGTTTACTTCTTCCCTCTTGACAATTTCTTTTTTCTTTAAACACTTGAGATTGATAGAATTGCATGCATATTGTTTGTAATTTCTACTATACTTCTTTCCCAATCTCCCTATCATTTCTTTTTTTTTTCTTTGGATAAAGAATTTAACTTTATGCACTTAGAATATAAATAATAAATATTTTCAATGTTATAAGGTTATGACTTTTGAGTATAAGGTCAGGACCTGCAATTGGCACCTGAAGAGCTCTTACCCAAGAAGCGAATCCTTCCAACTCTTAAAAGCCAATACAATATATAAATAAAGTAAGGTATTTGCAATGTAGCGGAATTCAAAAGAAAACGGTACAAGTTTAGAAGACAAATTAATTCCACAAGTGGAGTCGAGAAAGTATTATAAGACAAAATTCAAAGTAGAAAGTAGAGACGCCACTATGAGCCAAGGGGGTTAGTTCACTTCAGCTAATAAATGGATATTGTTTCGAACTAGATTTTTAGCATCCAGTACCAGTAGCATGTGGTGCAAGTCTTCAAAAAAAGAGAGCATGAAAACAAATACTAATGTTATTGTATAAGATAAACTGTAAATAACCATAATATAGTTATAACAGTACAATGAACATAAATCACATATGCGCACTAGACCAAACTTTTGTAGTCCCTACACAGATAGAAGTGCTAGGACAAAATTGTAGATACTTTGTAGGTAGAATTGCTTGACCTCTCATATAGGCCCTCGTTAGTAAAATGACTTGGATTAAATTCATGGACCGGATTGATTCAGATTTTTTAAATATCAAATTGTTTATGTTGGGTTTTTAAATTTAAACACCTAAACTAAACTAATTAAATTTGAGTTTTTCAACCTCAGATTTTTTTTTAATTTCTCGGGTTTTTCTACAAACATATAATGAACTTGTGCTTCAAATATTTGTTTAGTCCTACCAAAATACAATTATCTAATGTGGTTCTTAAGTAAATAACACAAAATATGATATGAGTGATAACACTAAAATATTCAACAAAAATAATAACGATATTGCATAAAACAAATATTGCAAATAAATAAGTCAAAATGAAAATGAACATAATTTTAAAGTACTAAATCATGTTAAAATAAGTCTAATAAGTATTAATTGTGTGACTAAGCATTAAAGAAATCTAAAATTAGGTTATGTATTTTAATTATCTAAACATATAGTACTAAAGAATAAATATTCAACATTATTGTCATTCCTAGTATTGATTAATTTTTTCTGTTAGCATTAGTATTGATTTTTTATTTTGATATGAGTTTTACTAGAGTCACGAATATCTATGGAATATAATATTTATTGGATTATTCAAAATTCTAAGTCAAATTTGATATAATATGTTAAAAGATAAAAAAAACTATAAAAAAAAGTATAAGAAATATTTATAAATTATATCAAAGTAAATATTTTTACGTATAAAATAAATTTTAAAATGTGTGTGTGCGCGCACGCATGATGTAGGATTGGATTGGTTTGATATCAGTTAAAATCAAACCAACTCAGTATAATTGGAGTTTTTTTTAATTCCAAATCAAATCAAATCACTAGTCGGATTTTTTCTCAATTTAACTTCATTCACGTTTGGTGCAATTTTGCGTTTCGATTTTGTTCGCCCCTATCAGTAGGAACCAGACCACGTCAGAGTATCAATTTAACTAAATTCATAAACCCTCACTAGTAGAAGTAATAATTTTGGGAGAAACTATACCGACTTTTTACCTTTTAGCGTATCGTTGCAATAATTATGGAATGTAATATTTGTTCTGTTCTTTTTTATATAATACTATTTGATTTGATATGGTGTTTAATAAAAAAAATATTTTAATATTATAGCGTAAAATAATCTTTAGATATTTGTGTGGCTATAAAATATTTCACCAAGAGTAAATGAGAATTTTAAAGTTAAATTGTTTCTAATTATAGTAGTGACATTCTTTTTAGGATGAACTAAAAAGAAAAGGGTATAACATAAAATGAAACGGAGGAAGTAGGCTTTTAGATAATTATGATTTCCTTTCTTACTTGGGTACTTATTATTATGCACCAGGGGTGAGCAAGATCGAACTGAAACCGTATTAAATTGCAAATCGAGTAAGATCGGGAAAAAAAATCAACTAGTGATTAGGTTCGATATTGCAAAAAAAAAACGTCTAAACTTAGATTGGTTTGGTTTTAACTTTAAAAAGTCAATCCGAGACCAAACCAATCCGATATTATATATATAATTTTTTTAAAAAAAATTATTGTACATAAAAGTATTTACTTGATATAATTTATAAATATTTCTTATACTTTTTCATTGTTTTTGTCTTTTAACATATTATTTCAAGTTTAACTTAGAATTTTGAATGGTCCAATAAAGGATATAGTCCATAGATATTACTAACTCTAATAAAGTTCAAATCAAAATTAAGCAATACTAATGTTAACAAAAAAAGAGTCAATTCAACACAAAAAATAACAATAATATTGAATAATTGTTCTTTAGTTTTACTTTGGTTTAGACAATTAAAATATATAATGGAATTTTAGTTGTTCTTTAATATTTAGTTCGTAATTAATATTCATTAGACTTATTTTAGCATATTTGTTTAATGCAATTTCATCATTATTTTTTGTTGAATATTTTAGTGTCATCATTCATTTCATATTTCGTGTTATTTTTTTCCAATAAAAATACCTTAGATAGTTGTATTTTGGTAGGACTAGACAATTATTTGAAGCGCAAGTTAATTACATGTTTGTATGAGAATATTTTACCCGAAAAAATCAAAAAAACCAGGAAAAATAAGAGGTTGAAAACCCAGATTTTATTAATTTTATTTGGTTTATAGATTTATAAACCCGACAAAAATGGTTTAGTTTTATATTTAAAAAATTTAAACAAACCTGGTCCATGTACACCCCTCTATGCATATATTTACCTTTTCCATTCTCCCTTTTGCTATTCTTATTCTCTTATTATTGAATATTTTGAATACTCCCAAATATTTAAACTTTTTGCAGTCTTCAAACCTATTATTGTCTCCTTATAAAAAGATCAAATTTGTGTTTTGGTTTCTTCTTTAAGATTTCTAACATTGCAACAAGCAACTAGCAACTATTATATTGAATCAATGTAACATATTTTGTGTAATGACCCGTTAGGAAATTTTGAGAACTAGTCCTCTCTCTTTTATAAAGGACCCCTTTCCGTAAATTCTTAATGGAGATTTTGAATTACTCGTTCAACTACGGTTATTTTATACACGGGTCAAGTAAAATAGGGTATTAAATCAATTATGGACTTGGCCCATTAACTAATTACTAAAATTAGTTAACCCACAACCCCAGGTTCATAGGTCTCACGTGTATACAAGTAGAATCTCGAGGATCGGTACGGAGACATTTGTACTTATCTTCAAGAGGCTATGGTTACTTTTAGGAAAAATCTCCACTTCTTGAATCTCTATAGTGCGTCCTTGGTATGATTTGATTCTTATCGCTTCACTCCATTCTCTCTCACTTATAGTGATGACTCGTGCATGGTTCCTCATGTGGATAGTTTGTGTGTTGCGTATGACTTGATTGATAGATCTGGTACTAAGGTAGATGTGATAGACTTGTGAAAAAGATGCGTGATCAGATTTGGAATGTTTAGCGATTTGAAGGTGTTGAGTAAGGTGATGGTTCAATGATTTGAGGGATTTCATTAATGTGTTATCTTTTTCAGGTTAGTTTCTCCAACAGAGGAATAATACTTATATGGTATAGGTAATATCTTGAGTGGTTTGACAATTGGAAGTGGAATGATTAAATGGGTGGCTAGATAATGAACATTGTAACTGTGGAAAATACAGCAAGTAAAGTTGTCATAACATGTATGGGTTGCTTAGCGAATGATGAGAATGATCTTGCGCCAATTGAGGTCAGATTCTCTACTACGATTTTATATTGAGTGTATATCAAAGAGGGCCATGATACAATTATTACAATGATACCAATTCTTATTTGGTTAGAGTTATGGACTGTGTTACTCTTGTTATGGATCTAATCTACGAAGGAATGCATATAGCTTTGGATGAGAGACTGAACGAATTTGGTAGTGTAGTTACTTAATTGGCAGAAATGTGTGGACTATTTGGGTACAATCTTCTCGATAGGTATGATGTGTTCTAATGGTGAATCTACCGAACTTTCACGATGTGGTATTAGTGTTATATGAAAACAGATACGTCGATTGTAAGAGTGAATACTAACTACTTAGGAAGTTATCAATTGTATCACATGCTCATATTATAAGATTTGATGTTGTATTCATATTTGAGAAACCAACTAGCTTGTTACTACGGACGAATGGGTTAAGCATTATTTATAAAGAAGCTTTTAGTGGTGGATCTTTGGTACGGTATTGATGTGTTTAGGTTGTGAAGTGTAACTCGAGGATTTTAAATGAGTGGTGATTTCATCGTAAGCTCCATGGAAGTGGAT
>JAJOOS010018643.1:0-10744 GCA_029582725.1 Solanum chiquidenum | reverse complement strand
TAGCTAAGAAAGAAGACAATGTTAATGGCAATTATTCGGTCCAAAATCAACCCAAGAAGCACAGGCACCTAATAAAAAAATTCCTGTAGTAGGTATGACTTTGGTATCAAGATGTACATACTGCCATTGCTATTCTCACCAACTAAAGCTAAAAAATAAATCCTCAGCCAGAGTACACTTTCGTTCTCCCATTCTTCTGCCTGCAATTCAAAATGATATCTCGTTAGTAGTCCAAAGGGGTGAGTGGTGAGGGAGCAACAGTGGATTAAGAGAAGGTAGCACTGACCAAAAAACATCTTTCTTTTCTTGTGCTAATAACTCTTCAAACGAAATATCAGGCAAATCAGCTTCTGTGTTTTCAACTAGTTCATTGGATTTTGCTTTCATTTCCATGTCTGCACCAATTTCAAGCATCTTCCAAAAAGGAAAAAGAAAAAAGGGTCAATAGAAAGTGGCAAGGTACAGACTCAAGGAATCAACTTTGCAAGAAGAGATTCTAACACAGCGCAAGGGGAAAAAGAACAAAAATGGAGATTGGAAGTTAACCAACCATAAGAAAAGAATTTTAATGTTGAATTCACAACGTGATAGTATAGTACAATTTTATACCTTCTTGTAAGCTGGCGAGAGCTTCAGTTGTTGCTGCAGCCAATTATATACAAAAGCATCCTCTTCCAATCGCTTTTGTTCTAATTCTAGCTTGTATATCTTGCAGTCATAAGAAAATCAGTTAATATTTCTTATTGGGAATGAGTGAAAAATAAATTTCCAACTCAAGAAAACTCGACAGAAGGAATCTGTCCACTACCTGCTGCCGAAGGCGAACAAAGGAAGACCTATCAGCTTTAAAGAGTAAGGCCTTTGTTATTGTGAACCTTCGTTGAATGACCTCAGACCTGTTGAGGAAGAACACATGTAATTACTGATACAGAGGATACACACTAAGCACAATTTCTTCCTGCACAAGGGAAAAGTACAAATTTGACATAAAACTCATAGCAAAACTATTTATCCAAAGGAGAATGTTGCGCAAGAGGACCAATGAACACATTAAAAATAGGTGCTTTTGGAAGGTCATGACTCATGTGATATAATCTGTAGTCATTGAATTAAACCCAATAGAAAACAGAAGGCCTGAAATCTGGATGGAGAAGAAGGGGGTGAGGGTGGCAAAATAAGGTATCTTTGACAAAGGTTGATTTGCATGTGTTCAGGACTGGAAAACACGTTGGAAAAGAAATGTCAAAATCATAAGCAGTCATAACTTTGTGTGTAGCTATATTTTAGCCTCACGGATCTTTTGTAAATCTGGCTCCCAGCACAGAATTTTGTGCTGATGAATATACTGTTACCATAGAATAGAAAAAAATTAATAATATTAAACATACTTGTGCTGTAGCTCATTCCTTGCTTCAACCAAGCAATTAACAAATTGACCAACCTGCATCATAAAACAACAATTTACGAATCTCAAAAATCTGCACAATCAAACCCAATCCAAATATCTAAAACAAAAGAACGAAAATCCTAAGAGCAAATGACTTGGGAGAATGGCACTCACTTAATCAAGCTGGATTATATTCCATTATTTATTCTTAATGAAATAAAATATTAACTTCATTTGAATTGACAGAAGTAGGAGAGCAATGGTGAATACCGTTATGTCCTCCATTCATAACTATAGTAAATCCCAAATGGAAACTTCTCTCTGTAGATGTACACATCATATTACAATACCAGGATAGCTATGCTAATAGATTAGTCATGAGTTGTAACTTGAATGCATTACTGTGAAGTTCTAACTTCTCAATAGTGGCATAGACAACTTTAGGCAGAATATACCACAAGAAGGTTGGTATCACAGAACTTCTCTCTTGTTCACTTGGAACAAAAAGGCCTTGATTGCCAAATCTAAACCGACCCATTTTTGTCTACCTTGCACTATGGTCAACAGATGTTTGATTCCACTAATCCATCCAATAGAAAGATCAAATGAGTGACCAAAGTTACATCTCAGGAACTTCATCTAATGAATGTTGTCTTAAGCCAGTCTGTTAACCAATTACCCTACAGTGCATTCGGAAAATCAGTTAAGAGAGAAGCATGGATCATCAGTGCCACCGATAAATATGATCCCATGCAACCAAGAAGCCTTGACTGAAATTTATACTTCCCGATCAGCTAATTAACTACATAATCTGTCTCTGCTTCATTGATCACCTCCAAGCATAATTTTCCTCTATGCCTCTCTATCCTACCTTTGTGGGGTAAGGTCTGCGTACACCACACGCTCCCTGGACTCCACTTGTGAGACTATACTGGGTTTGTTGGTGTTGTGCTTATATGTCTTGGATCCACAACAAATTTTACAAGCTGGTAGTTGATAAAAGCGTGGGCAAAATATTAGTGTTCTTGCTGAGCATTTGCTGCATATCCCTAAATTCCTCTTACTCCATTTAGATAAGCAACGATCTCACACAAACTTGAAACTGATACCCACAGGAAAGATGTTTCCACTTGCTAAGGTATGCAAGGTATAACTCAGAAATCCTGATGCAGAATCATATCTTCGAGGCAGAGAACTTTGGAGAGACCAAGCCTAGTGTTGGCCTTCAATCTTGAAGGTCGTGAGGAGCATTGTCTTGAAATGCGTTCTCAAGGGGTACCTTGAGCTCACTAGCAAGTTGAGGCGTTTTCCCCTGTGCTTCAGGCACACCTTCATCTGCACCTTTTCTGAGGATATGCTGATAGACTAGCCACACAAGAGAGATGCACCATTACTCATATCTATGGATTTGGCTACCAATATGCTACCCCCCCAGTGAAAAGCTAATACTTCACAAAGTTCCAAGAAGTCAATTTCTTGATTCCTACCTAAGGTGGATACTCATTCAATGCATAGACACCTGAAAAATTGAGGTAATTTTATTAACAATCATTACCAAGGTGGTACTGATAGATAACCCAAGAAATGTGGATCTGCCCCCTTTAATAGGTTAGATATGATTGGGGCTTTGCGCACTTTGTAATTGTTAACCCACTCCCGTCTGCCTTAGTGCTGTCATACCGTATCATTACTAATTAAGAAAAAAAGACAATTATGTGTGCTACATCATCTACAACGTTTCTCCTAATCCAAAAGTGCAGATCTTTTTTTTAACAGATTAACCCAAAGTATAGCTTTTGGAGACATCTAGACTTTATGGAATGAAATGTATTCCTCTTTCCCTTCAAAACACTTGCTTTCATTTATGACCATATTGTCCAGATGATGCCTAATGGATTTTCCCTCTAGCTTTGACTCTGTATCTTATCTATTCTTTGTCCCTGTCAGCTGCTGATTAGTTATTCCAAGTCGTTTGGCATCAACCACTTGACTCTAAAAATTATCATAAACATTGACCAAATTTTTGAATTAATATTTTCCTTCCAATTAATTAATTGACTCAGTACACCTAAACAACTTCTTTCACTTACTACCTCAAATTAATATTTTCCTTCCAACTAATTATGTTAAACGTGTCTTCGTTAAAACAAACTGATTATCCCCAAAACTGTTACTCTTGAAAAAGACTAGAGTAGCTTCAAAAAACAAACACTAGCCTGGATAATTTTTAATTCTTGTCTTATGAACAAGACAAAGAAATCATTAAAAAGGTGAGGAAACCTACTATCCAACAGCTGGCAAACATTGAATTGTGTAACACTTTTACCTAGTCCCCAATGTATGACAAGATTTAGCCTTATGGAGAGTTAAAATTAAGCCGAACCAATGGTCAAGCTCATGAAATCTTAAAGGAAATACTATTCCAAGTTTGAAATGCAGATATCCTTCATCACGGAGGTTGAATATAGAATAAACAACAACAACATACCCCGTGAAATCTCACTAAGTGGAGTTGGGGGAGGGTAGAGTGTACACAGACTTTAACCCTACCTCTTGGAGGTAGAGAGGCTGTTTTTGAGAGACCCTCAGCTCAGAATCTCAGTACAAACATCACAGGCAGGTAAGTTATACAGTGATGAACAGCCTTCTAATTCAACAATAAACACATCAATACGTAAACTTTACTAAATTCAAAGATTGGTATATGCTATATACAATTATTAATAATCAAGCAGACGAAAGAAAGAGAAACAAAACCTGAGCCAAAGTCAATCCATTCGACTCATGAGACTTAACAAGCTCATCGTAATGTTGCTTAATTTTCCTCTGAGTTGCACTAGAAGACTTGGTAAAAGGGTATAAACACACCAATTCCTCTTTCTCCTTCACAACCCCAGAATCCCTCTTCCCTTCCTCTTCACTATTCGAATCGGGTCTCTTCTTCTTAGCCCGTTTCTTTTTCTTCGTCCTCTCTTTATCCTTATCCTCTTCAACCCTTTTCACATCAAGACCCGATTCAATCTTATTCGGGGCATCATCACCCAATTCATTACCAAACAGTTTCACCCATTTAGGTGAATTGGAAGGTAAGATCTCGAGAAGAATAGAATGGGTGAAATGGGTCGGGTCAGATTGATGCGTAATCTCCGGTTGTTCATCATTCTTAGATTCCTGTTGTATAGATAAGTCTTGTCGGACTTTAATTAGGTGTTGATGGGTGTCATTAATCTTCTTCTTAGTAAGCTTAGAGTAAATAGAAAAAATGAGAATGGTGAGAGAACAAAATGAGAAAGTGAAGAAGAAAAGCAATAAAGGGGACACTAGTGATTGCTGCTGCTGGTGATGAATGTGACAGTAGGGTGGAGAAAATGGTTCAGAATTGGAGAAAAAGAAGAGAAAATTAGGAGTAGCCGCCATGGGAATGCGTCATTTACAGAAGAGAAAACAGAGACGCACAGTAGTTAGCACCTGGAGTTTTTGGATATGTAGAGACTAACCGCAGTTTCTTCTAAACACTGAATCTATACTTTTTAGTCCATCTATCTATTCTATTCTATATGTTTTTTTCTTTTTTGGTTTCCCTACTAACACATATTGAAGCCCGATTAAATTTAATATTCATATTCTACATATTTTGTTATCACTTAACTGTTGTTAGAATGATTGTTAGATATTATTTCATAATGTGTGTTTGAAAAAAATAGAGACTTTTTTTTATTATTTAAGAATGAATTTAACTATACAATACAGTGAAATTAAGCAATAATCAAAATAAATATTTTATTTAAACTAGCCCCCAAGGCCTAGTTCAAGTGGCAAAAAGTGGAGGATTTGTGGCTTAGGTCACATGTTCAAGCCCCACACCGTGCAAAGCAAAACATGGTATTTAAGTGGAGAAGGGGGTAGAGGGGCGGGCTCATTATCCACCGAATTTAGAAGACTGTGATTGATTCAAAGAACGGATCACAGACGAATTTCTTGATTATAAAAAAAAAATTATATTTAAACTAACAACATATTGCAGATAACAACCATCCAAACAAGTTGTTTCCCGTGTATGTATCTTTTTTTTTAATGTGCATGTATCTCTCACGTTAATAGAGAGGTAATTTTAAGTTTGAAAATAATGCTCGGGACAAATATAATTCAATAAGCAAAACATGATATTTTATAGTCATTTCTAGGGTTTGTTTGAATTGATTTATTTTAAATATTTTAAAGTCAATATAACTTTTAAACACTTTGAGGTGTTTAAGATAAAATAAAGAAGTGCTTTTAATCAATTGTTATTTCTTTAATTTTTTTTAGTTGATGAGGTAATTTAGGATCTAGGATTCCAATTTTCTATTATTATTTTTTAATCGAAAATTAATGTGCTTTGTTGCTCAACTTACAATGCACTTATTAATATAAAAAACTTCTATAATTATGAAGGTTAATTGATTTCTGAGTTGTCAGTTTACTCAACAGGTTTTCTTAAGCTTTAAAGAAAATTAATCATAAGAAAAGAGAATAAATTTAAATGAAAAAGAAGATAGAATAATAAAGAGCTTCAAATAGAAGATTTTCTTTCACAGAAAAAAGCAACATAAAGCCTTTCTTTGACCTCAATGTATTCAAATTCTTTACCATTTGAAATCACTCAAAAGACCACAAAACAACTTTTTTTTTAAAAAAAGTTAGGTGAAGGCAATAAATGTTCAGTCCCCAGTGTAGATATGTACAATTTTCAAATTTGAAATTTGTTTTCTGAAAAAGGTGAAATCAATGCCTTGTCATGTAATCTTATTGATGTGAACATGACATATAAAAAGGAGTAAAAGCTTCCTAGGAGTATTTTATTTCTACATCAACTTTTTAGTGAAAACTGAGAAAAGGCCAACTTAACACATTAATGTAACTGGTTACCAACAACAACAGTTAATTTCCAACTGTTACAATAAAGTTCATGACCAAATATAGGAACTATGTGTGCCTTGGAATTGAAAATGAAAAGCTTGCTACAGTTTGTATAAACAGGAAGCTACCTTTCATCTATTCTGATCTTCATCTCTGTTACAGCTGTAAATAGGTAACAACCACCCGCGGCGGCCGTGTTCCCTTCTCCAATAAACCACAAATATTGCAGCCATCACATAAATGGCAATCGAACTAAAACTTACAGTGTTGAGCTTCAAAATGTCCATAATCATCATATGGCCATGATACACAAGGATTGCTATATCTAACTCATCATGAAAGGCCATAGTAGAGAGTAATTATGCTTAATACATTAAATGGCTTCTATAGAGTTTTGTATTACTTCATAGAGACGGAAATTGAAACAATTAGAAATTCACAAAGCAACTTAAAAGTGACATTATTAAAGCAACAAAAGGGAGTAAAACTTTCTGTTACCTGTTCAGATCAAGGATAGGATTAATATACACAAGCATTTACAAAAGAATGCCACAATGAATTGTGGTAAAGTGATTCAGAGGACCCTAAACATCCTTGTATATGTTTCTAAGAAGATAAAAAGTATCTATGCACCAATCCCGGACAAAAGTAACTTTATAATGAACCGCCCTAACACCACCATCCCAAGTGATGAGAAATCCACCAGACCTGTAGTTAAATTGATAGTAGCTTGAAAGTATCTCTTTTTATAAGCAACTGATTGAAACAATTATTCTTTACATTCTTTTTATAAGCCCCTGATTGATCCAAGTACATTGATGGAGCAAAATATTTAGCTCAAATGCTTGTACATTAATTAATCTGTGACTATGTACTAAAGTTGACTTGAAAAACCAGATTCATATTTGGTCGAGTGCAGGGGAATTAGAACTTGCACCAATGAGGCTGACTACCACAACACTTTCTTATGGGGTGGAAAAGACTACAACACAACCATCTCATGAAATGATCCTCGAGATGGCATAGGTAACTTGACGCGATAATAGGTTAGATCATGGCAGCACCAAATGACAACAAAGGGAAACAGGAGTACACAATAAAACATTGATTATTGATCTGTTCTCATGTTTTCTTTTTTTGGTGCATGATTGTATTATGCATGAACAAATCTTGAATAGGATTGTTATATTCACAATCCCTGTAACAATATCTGCTATATCTTGTGTATAGGGTAGCCTTCAAAATTTACACATATTGAAGGTACTAAGATCAGCTTATGCTCTTAATGCCAGTCCATTCTATGTTGTATATTTTCAATGCTGTTACATGGTGCTTCCAAGATTGCATTCATTATCATGGTGAAGTTTCGTGAGTCATCTCGAACAACTATTGCATAAGGTGTTTGTGTTAGTTAGCCTTCTCCATTCCATAAAACAATCAACCAAATGACTAGAGGAATTGAAGAGTTAATTAACTTTTACCCAACAAATTTACAGAGAAGCAATAATGTACACTCCGTATTCGTTTGCCCAATTAACCTTCATCACAGATATTAGTCTACTTACATCAACTGTTCTACTAATAATCAGAGTCTAGCTAACTAACTAACGTAATCGTCTCCGTACTACCATAACAAAACAATTGTCAGTATTACCATTATAAAATGTACCTATCATCAAATTCGACATGATCTGATTCAACGTCAAATGGTGAAGATCATCCTCATAAGCTGCACCTGCCTCTGCTTGCCCCGCCAACACAGCAATGTAAGTGAAAAAAGCAACTGATGCACAAGTATTAGGCCCAAATCCAAATTCCCCATAAGAAATATTAACAGAAAGCATAAATAACACATTCAATACCCGAAAATTTCTAGGTCTACCAAAGTAATGCATCATTGGAGGGTAAAACGTAGTTGCTACCACCATACAAGCAGTCACATTTATGTCGTCAAATAATTTGTGGCTAAACAGTGGCGCTACGAATACCGCTACTAATGGCGCTAGGATATCAGAATGACGGCGTTTTCGTCTAGGATTTTCAAGGTGGAAGAAATGATAAAGACGAGAGATATAAGGGGAGTAACGGTGGAGAAGTACTGAAAGAAGGTCAGCTAACAGAATGGAAGCGGAAGTAGAGATAAGCCATGTTAAGTAGCCATGAACACTGGCGATTACTATAATGAAGAAAAATAGGGCAAGTTTAGCTAAAAATTTGAGTTGCTGAATATTCATTTCTTATTTTAGGTAAAATTGGAAAAAGCTTCTTCCTATTTTGTCAATTTCCGATCACCGTTCCTTTTTCTTCAACAACAACACCATTTCTCCGGTGAGCTATCTCCACAGTTCCGATTTGGAGAAGACGAAGAACAAAGAGATGAGTAACAAGGATTTTGTGGGTACCAATGGTAGGGCCTTATTGCCGACTGGACATGACCTCTGGTATTTATTGCTGTGAACGCACTATTTTTATTTTTTTTAATTTCTTTCTTCGGAAGTGTTTTACCCGTAGATTTGTTAGTGCAAATTTAAATTTAGTCGAATTTTAATATGAATATCAAGTACAAATGAAAAATATATAAAAATGATTAAAAGCTACTCCCCTTTTATGTTTCTTATCCATTGTATTAAAAATATACTCTTTCTATTTTATGGTCTAAAATTAAAAATATGTTAAATATATTAAAATATTTTTCAATCTTGTGAATTTAAACTTGTCAAAATTTTTGAAATTAAAGAGTTCTAAAAAAGAGAGAAGGAAAAGACGTTTCTTAAAATATACAAAAAAATTTAAAAAAAATAGGACAAAAAAATTAAGACAGACAAAGTATTTCTTCCGTTTAGCAAATAAGTTTTCTTTAATATTTTATACTTAATATTAATTACATAATTTTCAAATTATATTCCTGAGATCTAAGATTGATCTTTAATTAATATTGGAAAAAAGAATAAATATACCCTTGAACTATCGTAAATAGTATGCAGATATCCTTCGTCATATTTTTAGGACAGTGCCCCTATCGTCCAAAAACTAGAGCATATATGCCCTTCACTCTAACGGAAGACTAAATAGGGACACGTGTCACAATCTTATCCATTAATCCGGCATCGGGTCGGTGGATAAGATTATGACAAGTATATATCCGTTAGTATAAAGGGTATATATGCTCTAGTTTTTGAACGGCAGGGGCATTAATGTCCCAAAAGTATGACAGAAGGTATCTGTATACCATTTAAGATAGTTCGAGGTATATTTGTCTTTTTTTCCATTAATATTTTTTAACGGCATGTATAGTTCAAAATGAATAAATAAAAATAAATGGAGTAATAAATATTTTGACCTAAAATATCTAAAATAAGTCAATTTAAATCAGCTCTTAGACATGGTAATCCTGATTGGATTAAGGCTAATACCCTCACCCATGTTAGCAATATCTACTTTTTGGGTGCTCATTTTAAATTTAATTTGGAATTTTAAGCGAAAATGAGTTTTTTGTGTCATTTATAAATTAAATAGAAGAAAATAAATTTTTTTCTATATTTTTTATGTATAAAAATAAAAATCTCTCGTAAAAATGACAAAATTAAAAAAAAAATTATAAATAGCCTACGAAATCAATTCTCCTGAATTTTAGTGCTTAGATAGATAAGAGGAGATCTTTGATATAGCTATGTGTTGAAAGATCTTTTATTCTCCCCTCGAGATAGAGTAAGATTTGAGTACACTTTATTCTCAAACTTCACGTATAAAATCACAGCTACCTAAGTAGTTGAAGTATTAAAGAAACAAAAATTTATCCATGTAGCAGTAAATTCACAAAATTATTTGGTTACATTAAAATTATTGAACCTTGCCTGGGAACAAAGTCATAAAAATACTGAAGAACAAGATTTAAAAAACATCTGTTGAAGATAATTTGATGTTTATTTCAAATCATCATAGTAGCATTTTTGCAGGTACAAAGCAATGAAATACTGCTATTTTTACATAAGATACGAGTATTAAAATACTGAAAATCCTGAAACCATAAGACTTGCAAATTCTAACAGTAACAATATCTACACATGGACTAATCAAGAATCAGTCTCAATGTGCTTCTTTTGTTATAACCGTAGTATCTAGGCCAGCTTGTGCAGACCTTGACTATTCCTCCAGAACCTGCTACCTCCCACTAGCACAATCTCGATGCGCACTTGAACCAATGACTATACTATTGTTTTACATTTGCAAACCAATACCAACTTGACAGTAACCAACATAATATGTACAGAATCTTGGGCCATTGCAATTCATATGAGCCTCAAATGGAAAGGGTGTGTTGCATATCTGTACAACTTCACCTCCATCAAAGCCAACTTTCTGATATGTAATGGATCTTCAAATATATATCTTCAGACAACTAACTGAAACCACTTTATTTGTTTATCCTCAGTGTCATCAACTGCAAATAACCTCAAC